>MEHQ01001183.1:438353-466036 GCA_008828725.1 Saccharina japonica
CGGCCCCGTTTTTTTGTTTTGTATTGTGTTTGTCTGCTACAAGGGCTCCGCGTGGATGCCGGCATATTATAGTGTGTCAATTTACCTGATCAATGGATCGCGTTATAGCGTGTGGATCGTGGCCTAGTTATTATTTTGTGTTTTTGTTTTTGTTCGCTATACCGGCCCTGCCCTGGCATAGTTCGGGGTACCACTACTTATTATATATGTATAAAACAGCAGTGTGTGTTGTCTCCACAGGAAACCCGTTCTTTCTACTGTACCCTGTAATTTTTACAACCTAACTGCAGCAGTACATCGTAATGGTAGTGGCCAGTCATATCACATACACCCATTGTCCTGATCCCTAATCTTAAGAGCGATACAAATTGTTAATGCTGGTCACAGACTGTGAGACAGAGAAAACCCAAACAAATTAAACGTAAATGAATTGGGTAAAGGAAGGAAATGTCAACTTACCGGATACGAGAACACATCGACACGAGCCAAACCAAAGAGTAAGGACGAAAAGACAATAAAACGAATTATGAAATGCACGGAGTAGAAGCACCCCTTTAGAAGAAAAGCATGCGTGCCCAAGAGAACAGATAACTGCTGCACGGGCGAAGCAACACGAAGGAGAGGAAGACACCGGCATAGAAGTACGTACTATTATTAATGATGTAGGAGGTACTGTACGTAAATGTTCGACCAGCAGGTGGCAGCATGGTAAAACATAAAACGAGAGTTCGTATATATCTACGTGCACAATGTTTATTGTTATTAGTTTCCTTCTTCGTCTACACACTAAACGCTTTGTCCGCACTCCTCGGCTTTAGATGAAGATGCAGCAGTGCAGTTTGTTGCTTCTGTCTTTTTTGCTGCTGCAGCTGCTGCAGCTGCAGCTGTGCACTATGTTGACGCTCTGCTACTGGCGAGGTAACCCGTTTTTCTTGCGTCGCCTTTACTATATTAAGACCACTCCGTAGGAAAGCCTTGTATATATATATATATATGTGTCCCACACTCAAAAACAGACCTAACCTCATCGGTTGATCGAATCCCTATTGAATGTGTGCCGATGAAGAACGCCAAACCGAAAAGCACCGAAGAGTAACAAACCAGCAAGGAATTAGAGCGGGTCCGCTTGGCACCCGTGGCTGTGAACCAAAGCGACCCCCCCACAATAGTGGCTTGGTGTGTGGCGGCCCACCAACCGACCGCGTGGTACACGCAGTAGGTGGTAGTTGGTATATTGTGGACATGTTTCACATACACGCCTTACAGCTGGTGCACGTTTCCAAGTGTATGTACATTTCAAAACAATTGATGTGGGTGGCCCAAGAGCGCTACGTACCCCCCCCCCCTCGAATGGTGCGAGTGTGCTTCCAAAAACAGGCAAGTATCATTGCAGGCAGTTTCCTACAAGCGTGGGAAAGGCCAACACTGTAGACGTTGGTGAGAAAGTGTTTACACTTCTGCCTGGGCGATAGGTGCCGCCGTATACAATACCCTCCTTCTAGTCAAATGCACACACACTATCAGACGCATGCTACGATAGAGGTGCCCCATATTTTTTCTGAGCTCCTCCCTCAAGGAGCGTCAACCTCACCGAAATAATGATTTTGGAGGAAAATAAAAGTGTTGCCGGATGCGAAATATCATGACCGAAGTATACTCTGAAACATTATTCGTCACAAAAAGGAAAGTCCGACGAATTTGGGTTAAGGAGCCCGATCGTTCAGAAAACGACCCAGCCAAAAAGTGCTACCTCTACCGTAGCACGCATCATCAGCACAGGTTTGACGTTTCGACGTGTGCAGCAATTTCGAATCTGACCTCCGCCGGTGTTGACTTGAGCATCGCTGGTGGCCGAGTTGTTGACAAAATAACTTGTTCCGTCGATGTTGACTTTCGAGCCATTGGAATAGATGGCACCTGCACGTAAACAAGGGGGGATCGGGGTTAGGGTATTGGCTGCCGTGCATCGCGTACGATGGCGACAAGCTCAAATGCCTATCCCGTAGCCGACGCCAGCATCAACCTCGAGCTGTGCGACAAATACTTGGACGAGCGTCCAACTCGAGAGCGTTGGGGTGAAACGTCTGTGTTGTACACGCCTGTGTTGTACAATGCACACCCACAGCCTTCGTAGACGACCATAAGGGCGAGTGCAAACGAATAACACCAGAAAGAGAGCAAGCCGCAAGAGGGTTGTCTCGCAACCCCAATTGGACCCAAATTATCGGGATAAACCCAACCATATTCGTAGGATATTGTGTGGTACAGACTCGTAGACGAATGTGCTGTGGCTTGAGCGATTATTGTGGGAGCTGGCCTAGCAGGCCTGGCAACAACTCAGGCGACGTTGGTCTTGACCAGAATATAATAGTACTTCAAGTGTTCCGTCACGCGTACAATGCCCGAGTGAGCATTCTCGAGGTGTGGTTAGCAAAATCAATGCCCAGTGAGCAACATCCTGACTTTCGACGAATAGTCCTACATGCCAGTGGCTTCATTGTCCAAACATCCGTTCTTCCAATAGTATTACTAGTCCAAACGTTGCCCCGTGATGGAAACGATCTAGACTAAGGATTTACAATGCCGGCTCACCGCCGTTGGAAGCGTCGTTGTTGGTGAAGGCGCAGTCCAACACGTTGACCACGCTCTCATCTCCTACGTAGATTGCCCCTCCCTCCTTTGACCTCCCGCTGTCAAGCGCGAGGCTGCGAAGGCTGAGGGTTGACCCGCTACCAATGGAGAAGATGCCTGCTGGACAGACAACGACACCAAATGGCTGTGAAAATGGGCAACCCAGCAACGCAGATGTCTCGAGCTACATTTCGAACTGCTTGCAGCAAAGATCACAGACGTTGCCCCTAAACAATTTTCTGCGCACCTGCTGTAGTGTCCGCCGAAACGTACCGGCAGGGGATGGGGGAGGGCAAAGCAACACAATTAAGGGTGCTGTCGAAACAAATACAACACATGATTGTTTTAATACGATCTCACCTCGGCGATGGGATCGCGTGGGTTACACTACGGGACACTAGAGGTGTTACCCGACGAGTACCCGTCTTAAACGGGTACCCGCTTAAACCGGAAAACAAATACCCGGGTACTCGCGAGTATTTACGTCTATTTTGGGCGGGTACCCGGTACCCGTTTAACAGCCGGGTACCCGTCTAACAACCGGGTACCCGTCTAACAACCGGGTACCCGGGTACCCGGCACATTGTTTATCAGGTTTGGTCCTTAACGCTGCAACGGATAGACTCGAAGAGGGTTGTTATACAACATGGCATAACAACCCTGTGCCATAATGATTTTCATACAACAATACCACCAAAACAACAGACTACGCGCCACAAGAGCATCGAATGACATGTATTATATGACTATATTAGATTTCGGGAGTTCGAAGCACAGGCGGGTCAGCCATAATATAACAAGGGACAGCGGAATATATTTGCGCCACGTGAGGATAAAAACAAATTGTGGCGGGGATGAAAGTTATTCGATTTTAGTGGGACGAATACAAATTACTTGATTTTTTACAAATTGTTTTTTTTACATCATATTAGTATAGGTGATCATAAATCACTTCGTTTCAGTATGGGTGACCTTAAATGACTTAATATACCTGTTCAATTGTCGTTTAAAAATACGAAACAGTACAACAGGTTCATATTTAGGTGAATTTGACTAGGGGTTAGGGTAACCTTTTGTTTCTCGCAAGTTATTACATTTTATAATGCGGGTAAAAAAAACAATTTGTGTCGGGGAAAATAATTACTTGACTTTAGTGGGAGGAATAAAAAATTAGTTGATTTTAGTACAAATTACATTTTTTACTTCATATTAGTATAGGCGGTCAGAAAATTCTTCGTTTCAGTATTAGGGACCTTGAATTACTTTATATTACTACAGTAGTTCATTGTCGATCAAAACTACAAAACATTATACATAACGGCCTGCCTCGTAACGTGCGCTTTTGTGTGCGTGTGCGACACGCCCGAACTTGCGGCAACGCCGGCGGAGTCTTGGGAGGGCTCGCCTTCGCCCTCCGATAGGTTAGACCCTTGGCTGATTTGGCTGCTACTGCTGCTGGACTGCTGTCGGTGCATGCTCATTACGCTGCCGGTCCTGCACTGCCTACCTCTAAGGGTCGTTCTTATCGAAGAACGTTTTCCCAAACATTCCAAATAATATTTCCGCGCACTTTTTAGTATTTCTATTTTTTTCAAAAATAATGTCCAAATATTGGAATGCGAAGCCTTCCAAATATTTTGCCCTCTTGTGATAAGACTGGGTGAGGCACAGAGTATCCCCTTGCCATCCAAATTATTATACGAAAACGGACCAACTACCTATACAGGGGTTATTACCGGCCTTCCGTAGCCCATACCATTACACTCTGTTAAAATTCCAAAATTTCCCAATATATCCTGTTTTTCTTGCTTTTCCTGAGTTTTTTTGGAAACAAGTTGCTCGATAAGAACGACCCTAACTAAGCTGGTGTAACGCGTGAGACATTGTGAGACAGTATTATCATTTTGACAAAGGCTTCGTGAAGAATGCGTACGAAATACCTGGTACTACCCAGGGGACGTTATTTAGGGGATGATAAGGTGTCATCCCCGGAGTTTCCAACTTAAACTAACGAGTACCCGGGTACCCGGGTACCCGGGTACCCGGGGCCCAAATACTCGGCGAGTATGAAGTGTTACTCGTACCCGTGACGGGTATTAGCAAGCCGGGTAATACTCGCGAGTACCCGGGTAATTGGCAAAAGGGTAACACCTCTACGGGACACACAGTCTACATGGGATATTCGATGGCAACATCGACGGGAAACGGTAGCAAGAACACCATAACTCTAACTGTAACTCCTTACGTTCGCAAAAAGTATTTTCCAAGTTGAGACGCTAGCGGTAGACTGCAGGCGATTAAGGGGGGCCGTCCCAAAACTAGATTGCGATGAAGTTGTTGCTTCGGGATTCCCGCGAGTTGTCACGGGGCATGATATTTGGGAGATTGTATAATATGCCACATTGGAAGTTCGTACTCCGATGTTTTTATCCCACGGAAGTTTCCATGATAAGGTTCAACAGGAAGAATGATGTTTATAATCATTTACTAATTTCCAAAAGTAGTCGTCGCGTCGACAGTGCATTCCCCTTTTTTTTCACCGAGGGCCACACTTGCCAAGAAATAGTGCCAGTATTTTCGACGTGGATGGACGTGGTTGTTGTTCGAGACATACACGCGGCCTTTGCTCACGCCTCGTAAATCCACAACTGGGATGAATCCCCTGGTATGTAGATATAACCATGATCGATTTCTGCTCTCCAACGCCAGCAATTTTGCCAACGGTGCGCATCTCGGTTTGATGTCACCAATTAGGTCGGTACGCCCCCTCACCTCCGCTACCGTTTGCTGAATTTCCGGTGAAGTGTGTGCTTCCGTCGACTTGCATGCCGGAGCGTTCGACCATAATAGCACCTGGGGACAAGCACACGGCAAGGTTTAGTACAGCTGCACGACAAACCAAAGTAACGACGTCTTGTACATTACAGCACGACTCAATACAGTATACAGTGGTGATTAAACTCGGTCGCGAAATTATGCACAAGGGGTGCCAGGTTTAATGACCAATAGTATGAAATATCAGCATATTTCATGGTTTAACAGACATGCCCGGACACTGTCTTGAAGACCCGAATGATCTTCCGCGCCACTTCATGCCACTCCATTGTAGGTCATAGGTTTTCCTGGATATTTATTTTTTTTGTATATATATGGGACTCCCCATGGTACGTTCAGGAGCTATGATGTCCCTTCCATAAAGGAGACGTTGGCCATGTCATGACCTACGTCGTGGATCCAAGACCCTTCAAAAAAATCAACGTATGACCTAAAACCTCGTTTAAGCCGAGGCGCTGTCGGCCTAACCAGATAAATGCTGAGAGGAAGTGTTCACCCTCTCCAGGATCTGGCGTCCAAGAAAAATAGTCGATTTATGGGAGACTGCAAGGTAAAACTCCTCCACCGAATATTGGAATACTTGATAACCATTCACGATAGACCGGTTTCCTATTCAAATCTCGCCCTTTTCCAGTTTTTCTTGAGTTCTGCTGGCGCAGCTGATGGCGCTGCTGCTTTGTTTATAGCGTGGGCCACGATGTTATTTACATGTTGACCAAATGTGTACATTTATGTCCACATCTTCAACAATCAACAAACAGCACGAGACGGACGCGATGTTTTCTGCACGTTGTCAACGCCATACGCACCATTTCCTTGGACCTCTTACCCCCATTGTACCCGGCTTGATTATTTATAAAGTCGGTACCGCCGTTGATGTAGCCCTCGGACCCAGCGAACAGAACAATAGCGCCTGAAGAAAGGCAGCGAGCAAGTCATACATGTTTTCGGGTAAGTACGCGAGTTCGGGTGGCGATAGATGGCACGTGAAGCAAAGCTCGCGGCCATATCAACATGAACACGTGTATAGAGCGTGTAGTAAACCGGTGGCATACACTTTGGCTGAGCCGGAGCTGGTTTTCGACGAATATCCGACGGCTGACGTAGATGCAAGTGTGCATGAACTCTGTACCGACGGTATCAGCGGGTTTCCTCCTTTTGTACGTTTTGACATCTAAGCTATTTCATGCTCTTTTGTGCGATACACTCTGTTCTTGTAAATTGCAAATGGTTTGGTGCAGTGGCCGGTATAGTGGATGTTCCATATTTTTCAGCATATAAGTTCGTCTGAGCTGGTTTGAACACACGCGCCTGTTCTACTTTTTTTCGTTCAGCAGGGTTTACGGTATGGCCGATTCCGCAATGTAAATAAACAGGCAGGCCAACAACACGCTCCGGGCGGGGACACGAACCTGACACACGTTGTCAACTCGGTGGTTGCGCTGATTTTGCCCATGAATCGGGTATTGATGTTGCAACGTGCTTTTCGCCGAGCTGGGGTGTTTAAACGGATACCGCCCCTCCACGGCAGCAGTAACGATATCAATTTGGAAGTAAATACAACACTCGGTCTGACATAAAAATCTATCCTCGTGTTCACACCCAAATTGATGCATCCTTGGTGTTTGGTGGCGGAGGAAAATATACTTGTGTTATCGCACCTACGATATCGGCCTGAAAAACCCGAATGAAAGAAACGTTCACTGCTGACTTCAGTGAGCGCAGTTCGACGTGGGCGAGATCACGAACAACATACGTAGGCACCAGCTACTTATCGACACACCTTATGGTGCAACCTCGCGCATGAAACTGTTTACTGAGGCCATGTCAATCTAATGTGGCCCTTGCGAGGTACCCGCCCTAACTGAACTGGCCAAAACCTCGGTGTGTAAATCGTGAGCCCAGGCAGGTGTCGCGATGGAGAGGATGTACACAAGCGCATGATTTTCATAAGGATTTTGCCGGTGTTTAAAACGAATGCCGGAATAAGGGTAGCACTTATTTCGAAAACAGTTAGATCCGACGGGGGTGCTCAAGGGGGGAGCTACATATTGGTACTGTGTTTTCATTGTAGTATCATTAGGTTTGAACAATATGCACCATGATTCACTCATGGGCAAAGCTTTCAGCAGATGTGTTTCCTAAACATCAGTTTCAATTGAGGCATAGCTCCCCCCAATGCAGGGTCCCCTGAAACATTCAGGTGCCTGTCGCTTTCATGCTGGGCATACCGTCCCTAATTAAACGCAGTCAAGTGGACTCGAGGTTGGGGTGCCTATTAACGCACGAGCAGGCACAACGGACACGAGCCTCACCTCCGTCGAAATTGGCGACGTTGTCGATAAAACACGTCTCGCCGTAAACGTTTACACTCGAGTTCTTCGCGTATATGGCACCTGTGGTGGGTACAAGGGAACCAATGGGGGTATTTTAATAGCTCGTGCGCGCGTCTTAGGACGGCTGCGCGCGTCAAGAGTCTGCAGTCAAACGTTGTTTTCAGCGTGCTGTACCGACACGATTGTCACCTGTCGCGCGTTTTGCGTATGGGTATGTTTACACTGATCACTATCATGTAAATCAACCTCAAGTGCTACGTATCCGCCTCAACTGGAGCGGTGCTACGTATCCGCTGAAATACAGCAAACCATCCGCGGCGGTACTGCTTGAGACATGCAGGCACACCAGATGTTTTCGGCGATGCGGCTTCGTTGGGGCCTGAGAGTCGGGTGCCACCGCATTCCACGACCCCGTTCAACAGCATGAACGTATTTACAACACATGTTGTTTATTGCTTCGACGCGTTCAATTATCCCGACTCTCACCTCCTCCGGTTGTTTCTTTAACAGTGTTGGTGGCTGAATTGTTTACAAAAGACGTGTTGCCGTCGATGTTGACTACCGCGTCTCTTGCAAATAAGGCACCTGCACGCAAATATAACGATAACCATAAGAATCGAAGTTTTCCTAGCTCCCGAGAGTCTCATGGAGGTGGCGACCCGCGAAAAACACCCAGTTCTTCTCGCGCCCGACTGTCTGATCAGGTCAGCGTTGCGAATGAGGTCTAATCGAGGGTACACCTCGAATGCCTCTGGAATGTGAGTAGTAGACGGTGGACCGGTGGGTAGATAGGAAAAGGCGATTCCAACATTATAAATATTACCCATCATTACAAACACACGTTCGTAGCAACAGCATCAACAACAACGAAACATGCATGCGTACACGAGACGTAGTTCGGTTTGAACGAGAGGTGAGCTTTTTGCGACCGTACAGGACCCTTCATAAAACGTATGTGGATGCACTCCCCCCCTGTGAGTCACCGGACTTAACCGTTTCGAAACCTATATCGCGCACAAAAGGGCACAGCGTACCCGTTTCGTCAAGACGACATCATGATCCACAACGCACGACTGCGCAATGGCGTGTTTGGACACGCATCCAAGAAGCCGAATCCATCACATCGTCCGTGCAACGTCAGGGGGTACTGTTACTCGCAACAACAACACAAAATCGACGACGGAACCACCTGCAGTTGTCGGCGTACAGCAATGTGAACAACACACTTGCACTGAAGTTGAAAACAGGGAGTATTTAATACTGTAAGGGTTGACCTGTTCAGTCGGCTAGCTGTTTCGCTCGGTTTCAGAACTATCGCTAAGTCGAGGGCTGTGTGCACGGCGGGCACGAATCTATCAGAGTTAATATGTATGAGCCAGACCACTGCTAGTTGGGGGTCATGTGAAGGTGGGTTTTTATTTGGACTCACTATATTAGGTAAGTATATTACTTGCGTTTCATCTGATGTGGATGCGGCCCAGGTAATTCAAACAGATATCGGGTATGTTTGTCAGAGTGAGTGAAACCTGCAGCGATATAGATGCTTTGGTGCGTTTATAAAGAGCGCTTCCATACCTCCAATTAAAGCCGAATTGTTGGTGAAATGCGTGTCGCGCCCGGATATGTCGAGCGATGGGCCCCACAGGATGTAGACCGCACCTGGAAGAAGGTAATCGTTGTTGCGAGAGTATTTGCCATGGCCCAAACCAAAGGGCGGGCAGAGTAGGGGATGAAAAGGTGTAGCCTAAAGTCGTCAGAGTATGCAGTGACTTTGTACGAGCGAAGAGGTTGTTCCTCACGAAAATCTGACCAAGCGCACACCTCCGTAATTAATCACAGGCAAAATGTCAATCGACAAAGGACTTTAGAAGATTGAGGACCACGCTCGATACATCCATTTCCAACTTAGTTTAAATATGATTGCGAAGGTGATATGGTTGCAAACACCGACAGCAATATGGCAGAGAGGGATCATACACACATCAAAATCTCGATGAGGAGTGGGAATATCGGCAGTTCGGATGCCGCGCAGATGTGGGGAACTCCGTCCATTTTGTGAAGCGCGCGTACACGGGCCGGAACGTGATTCATGAGAGGAGGCATCTGTTTCGGGCGGTGTCCGAAGCCCTCTGGTCCCGGTAATCTCAGGTAAATGTTCCGCAAACCCGTCTTCTGTGTGTAGTTGAATATACCAACCGAGGATGAGACCATATCAACCGGCAGCAAAACACATTACCGTCTACTACTAGACCGCAGTCAACGATGCCTAAAGTGCGCTTACGGAGCCCGACAAATTTCGTTATCGCCAGCGGAAGGGGTGCACCTGCGCCTTGCCAAGGCTCCTCACGTAAGGCCCTTCATGTCTCTTACCGAAAGTATGCCATGAACAGGCACTATCATGGCCTAGGTCTCTGTAACGAAACATAGTGTAGAAACACACGATGTTGGGTAGTTCCTCAAATTGAGAAGTAACATCATCAGTCTCAGTGACGGGAAAACTCATTGGCAAAACGAGCTGCCTCTGCCGTAAAACGCGTTGATTCCGTTTAAACGGGGCAGTCTACCCTTGCTCTGGCGGTTTCCAGTATGTAGTATGTTTGTTGCATCCTATCGTGAGAGTTGGCCCTTTCTGCGGTTTATCGACCTGCCAACAGCCCAAACATAGATGCGCATGTAGGTTGAAGGGGTCAAAGCAACGCGACTACTGCACAGGCTCGAGAAAAGCAAATGCTTCGAACGCCATAAGCTCGAATTGTTCAGAAGAACCTGCGTTCCTCAACGTTCCTGACTTTCGATGAGGATGCTTTCGTCGCCCCAGATAATGTGGTCATGTTCGATACGGCGGAGTTTCTCACGGTGAGTTGTGGCCCAGTCTCATGGAGACCGGGGAGGGAAACCCCATCTGAATATAACTCTACTCCGAACCTCTCTACTCGAGACCAACAGAACACCCTATACCGTAGGTCTTATGCTTAATCTTCCGAGCGTCCAACTCAAAGTTCGATGGAGGGTGACACAGTTTAGGCTAGATTGCTATCGAACGATTTTCCACTGTAAACAGCACAGAAGGTGTGTCTATGGGGTTCCGGCGAGTCAGAATATGATATACGGCAAAGGTTCAACTTGTGATAACACTCTCAAGGTCCGAACCCTATAGGACACCGCACGGTACAAATATCAGAAACCCAGGGCTCAGATATTGTTGTCACCGGCCGATGACCACGATTACCTAGTTTTGTTTAATTCAGCATTTCCCACAAACAATCCTGATACTCACAGGAGCTCGCTGCTCCCCCTTGGTATATATATATGAAGGGATCGAATCGTGTTCCTGCTGCTAGGACAAGGTATAGTTGCGATTCCCAAATGGAAACAATACTTTTACGTGATGCTGGACATCGTTGTTTGATATATTAAAATCCTCGGCACCCATGCTTACCCCCGTTATTAGCAGCTGAGTTTCCGGCGAAGTGCGTGCTGCCGTGCATGGCAATGCCCGTCTGAAACGCCGCAATAGCACCTGCGGGTCAAAAAAACAATAATCATCAGCAAGATGGTATATAGGGAGGCATCAACAGGAGACCGACGGACGTCTCAGCGACTCCTACCGGATGCAGTGAGGGCGAAAACGAAGCGCCGGATTACTGATGCGCAGGTGAAATGGGGTACGTTTAGTCAGTGCAACACTTCGGGCGCTATATGGCCTACCAGCTCTCTGTCCTAAACCCCTGCGCGGCGCACAGCTGTATGATACAATGTCTTGGCGGGATGCAAATGGTTTCTTCCCCTGTACCGGACGGGTGCTTACGTCAGCGTTGTAGCCGTTTATTGATTCGTCCTACTCGCTCCGTGAGCTTAATACCTCGCGCAAATATGACCTGGAGGAAATGTGGAGGCTGCAACCGATGCATACTCCCGAGGCCCAGCCTTAAACAATGTTTGTATTTGTGCCACATGAATGGGTCACTTGAGCATACGCGATAGTTCCTCAATTGAGGGAATCCGTGAGCAGATACATTTCCCCCAGTCAGATACTGTTCGACCAAGCAGTGCTTCACCTATCCTGATATCCCTAATGCGCCTCACCTCCGTTGTTGGAAGACAAGTTGGACGTAAAATTAGTGCTTCCTTGCAGGTGGATCTTCGTTTCAGCCTTGGACGCAATCGCACCTGTAGTAATACCAGGCAAGCATAAAGGGTGGACGGCTAAATGTATGACTAGCAAACACCATCGCTCGATACATCGAGTTCGGAAAACATGCACACACTAGATTTCACAGCTTTGAACGTACTGTAAGTTACCAGTGCGCAACCCTGGTTACGGTGTGGATTGCGTTTCTTATCATACAACACAAAGGAATACCAAACGTTCCCCCCGAGGTCACAACAAAGCCTGCCATCCATATGCGTCCCTGGAAACCATTCGAAATCGATACCTGGCACACAAAAGTGATCAATGGGCACACATCAACATAACAACATTCCCGTTGTTCGGTTTCTGTCCAGGCAGCGCTGCTGATTTGCACACAACATAACTGGCGGGGTGGTGCTACGCGGCTGCCGCTCTTATTGCTGCTGCTGTTCAGCGTTTGCTCGTTGCTCGTTTGATTGCGTCCTGTACATAGAAATGTTCGGATCTTGTCAGCCGCAGACATACTGTACCCGTGGAAAAGGTTTGGATCCCTTATAAATGTTCCTGTTTGACTGCTTTCGTAGCACAGGTCGTTTTGAGCGCCAAACCTAAATTTGGAGAACTCGTCAAATATAAGCCCGATTCACAGCCCCTCGTGCCAGGCTCGTACCACAATCAGGCTGTCTAACAATCGGTAAATTAACCCCGTTAAAATCGCACACCCGTTGTAGGAGTAAACATTACTGCCACTTTGAGTCGCCAAACAAATATGTATGCACACTGCGGTTCTAACAGCAGTATGCATCGCCCCTAATGGTATTGGATCAGCTCTTTAGCTGCGGGACTCCATCGATGGAGAATATTTAGGGCTCAAAAGGTATTATAAAGCCCGACCGTAGCACGTCTTCAAAAATTCCGCGGCTATTTAGCTGCGGAACTCCATCAATGAGATAAGTTTGGGGCTGAAAATTGGAAGCCCTGCTGTAGCACGTCGGCGGTAAAATTTGGCGGACCGTTAGATATCTCACCCCCGTCATCCCCGGCGAGGTTATTGAGGAATTCAGTGTTACCGTTGATGAAGACCTCCGATCCATCGTACAGCAGAATGGCCCCTGTGGAAAAGCAGCAAGAAACTCGTGAATATACCAGGTATTGAGTTCGCCAACGCGTACAACAAAGGACCGCGGCCCTATCCCATGGTGATTCACTAAGGGGTGTGCAAAACCGTAGTGGTAAACCTTTGTCCCGCGGGTATATTGTTTCGAAGGTGCTCCTGCCGAAAACTAGGGCTATGAGCGTACGGACCGTGCTCGGATAGTTCCTGCAGCAGGTATAGCCGATACTATATTACACGAAATACACATATATAGGGTTCGAGTCTTAATCTTTCGAGTCTAAGCCAATTCACACAAGGTAAACGTTAGATTTCATTGCCTACCTGATATAACTTTCGGTTGTCACCATCCACACTGCCAGGTGATCAGGTATTCTGAAACATTTGATTTGTCGTATTTATGCCATCAAACAGGGCCGTGGGCATGCTTAATCTTCGGACAAATAACTACCTATGCATATACGAGTGAGACGGAGGCAACTGAACTTCTTCGGAGACGAGCTCCTCGGCCGTCGGGACGGTGAGGCCAGCCCGCAACCGAAGTACCGACATTACCCGCAATCTTATACACCTTACCTCCATCGACGACGGCGAAATTGTCCCTAAAACAGGTGTCGTCGTCGATCTTGACCTCCGAGCTTTGTGCGTAAATAGCACCTAGAGGGTTAATATGCACGCAATGATTAGTGATTTCGACCGTGGCTTGCGCGCAGATCATGGATTGCAGATAATGGCAACACGTGAAGGGAGGGATAATTTGGCTATCACGACGGATGTTCCATATTCTCGCTACGAGTACCTATATATGTGCCTCGCTCATAAACGGGCGTAACCTCATTTACTGGTCGTTACTTTACCAAATTGATGTCGGTGGAGAACATGGAACCGAAACGCACCGAAGGGTAACGAAACTTCAAGATATTTTCACGGGGCCCCTTTTCGCCAATGGCTGTGAACCGAAGTAATCTCTCTACCATAGCCTCTAGGTCTGTGGCCGCCCGCCAATCCACCGCGTTGCGCACCCATTAGGTGCCAGTCGACGTTTGTTGTAGATATGTTTCATGTGCACTCCTTGCGGCTGACACATGTCTTCATGAGTATATATGTGCTGTCTTCACATTAAACGGTTATTTCTACCTAACAACAGCCGTACACCTCGCGTTGGTCCTACTTCCCCCGAATGATGCTAATTTTGTGGTTACAATAAAAAACAACAACCGCAAACCAATGGGTAAAAGCAAGTGGAATACAAACGTACCGCAAACGAAAACACAACCACACAAGCCAGACCAGAAAATTGCGTAACTTTGGAATTATTGTTGTGTGAGTAGCCCTAAGCGCCCCCCCCCCAAATGGAGTGAGTGCGCTGCTAAGCGGGGGAGTAAACTACCACGCAGTGTGCTACGGGCGTGAGAAATGCGCACACAGTAAACGTTGGTAGGTAAGCATTTTACCTTGACGCCTGAGCGGTTGATGGCACCGCCGTATATAAGGCCTCGTGATCGAATGCACGCGCAGTATCAACGAGGTTTGTTTTGCATTTCGACGTGTTCAAACAATTCAGAATCTGACCTCCGCCGGTGTTGGCTTGAACATCGCCGGTGGCTGAATTGTTGACGAAAGACGTTTTCCCGTCGATGTTGACTTTCGAGCCATTGGAAAAGATGGCACCTGCACGTAACACAGTGAAGAAATGCGTACCGTTCTTGGCCCCTGTGCATAGCATACGGTAGCGACATGCGAAAATGCCTATCCCGGAGCCGACGACAGCATCAACCTCGAGCTGCCCGACACTTATATAGAGGACATCCAAATCGATAGCCCTTGAGCTGCCCGACACATATATTTAGTAGGGCATCATACTCCATAGCATTCGGATTAAACTTCTGTGTTGTACATTACACATTCGAGGAATCGAAAACGGATAAACGGTCGAGTGTAAACGAGGAACAACCTCCATATAACGCAAGCATCAGGAAGGTTGACTCGCAACTCTATTCGTATTCAAACGATAGTCTTACCCCGAATATATCCGTTTGATAGTGTTCGATAGATTATCTCAGGCGCATCTGTTATGTATGGTGTTAGCTACGGTACTGCAAGCGGTATATGCTGACGCTCGCAGCGATAAATCAGGCGAGGTTAGTCCTGACAAACACGCAAGCGTGCTTCAATTTTTATCCCAAACGTACAACGCAGGCGATGAGCATTCTAAATACGCGGTTAGTAAACTCGTAACCCAGTAAGCGACACCCCGATCTCAACGAATCGCCCTACATACCAGAGGACTCATTGTCCAAACGGTGTGCTCTATTACTCTCGACGACTCGCCCTACATATCAGTGCCATCATCGTCCACAAGGTGGACCCTGTGAGTATTGAAAATCAAAAACGAAAAAGTTGTGCCATGAGGGAAATGACCAATCAAAAGGGTTCATAATATCGTCTCACCTCCATTCGAAGCCTCGTTGTTGGTGAAGGTGCAGTCGAACACGTTGACGACGCTGCCACCTTTTACGTAGATTGCCCCTCCCGCCTGTGACCGACCTCCATCGAGAGTTAGGCTTCGGAGTATGAGCGTCGACTCGCCATCAACAAAGAAGAGCCCTGTTGTGTTTCCCGCGTCATTGGCCGCCACAGGGTCCGTTCCATTGCTGGTGACTCCGGTTATTGTCACGTGCTTCTCGTCAGACACCACGACATTTTTACGAATTTGCTGCCGGCCGTACCAAGTTACGTGAAAGGTCCCTTTCGTGTCGTTGCGCTCCATTGCCTCGATAAAATGATCCAGGTCGCCAGGCGTGGCTACGTCCATGTTGATGACTACGCCAGACACACACAGGATCGCCCCGCCCAGCAATGCGAAAAGTGTGCCAACCCCGCCAATCCTGCGCGAAAGCGAAGCACCATTGTTTGGGAGAGGGGAGATGCGTGGGTCGCATACAGCGCTGCGGGAGCGTGTCCGAAGATATATAAGCAGTGACTGGTCTATGTGCTATATACCAGGGCCTAACTAGTATGGTTGGGCTAGTGCTGTACAGCATTTGCATACACGTCAGTGCGTTGTTGCTTTATCGTCCATGTATTGGACGATTGTACGCCCACAGATATTTTCCGATTTCTTAAAACAAAGCGGGGCTCTTTTTCCTATGCTATATTCTTATCGACCGACCACTTACTGCTTTGGTTACAACTACAAGCTCATACCGCAAGACCTATGAAATGGCGAGTTTCATCTCGTACTGGCACTGGTTGCATCAAGATAGCACAAGTGGTGCGTCGTTAGGCAGATAAGGCGATATCTGGTAATGTTTCCCCGTGCTACAGTACTATGGCATCAATGCAACGTAGCAGCGCAGTTAGCGCCCTTACGTGTGACCCATCTGAACATTGTGTTTACCGCTGGGTGTACGTGGAACAAGGCCTCCACGAGCAAACCTTCTGGAAACGTCAAGACATACACTACACGGGTATGTTCATGACGGTGGCACGGTCGACAGACCACGCCAAACGAGTTGGATCCCTCGCGTGGATTCAGTGGCGCCATGGAGATCACGGGCTCGACGTGTTCGAACAGGCTTATGTGGCAGGAGTTGTTTATGACCTGCTGACTGTTTCGTAGGCAGTCACGATGCGGACGTAATACTTAAGAATACCACGACGACTGTATTTCACGATGACGTCATTCCACGGCGGCTTGCAACACCAAAAAGGTGAAGCTGAAGCCCATCGCCTCAACCCTTGCGCGAATATGTACGGCCTGGGGGAAAGGAATAACCCTTGAATCGGCGCCATGCGCTCCTACCGGTAGAAAATCTAGGCGCTAATGCCGGTGGTGAAAGCTAGATTGGGAGTGTCAAGAGGCAGTCATCTTGATTTCAACATTGATGCCGACTTTTCGAGCCAACGCTATCCCAATGTGCAGCTCGGAGCCAGCTGACCTGCGGCGATGGGTGTCTGGTGGTCTGATTCAGCACAGTGGGCGGTTTTGGTCTGCTTTACAAGACGGACGCACGGACAGTTGCGCTTTCCGATGTACCCAATGAACAGGAGCGATGTCCTAAAACGCTCAAAAAGACACGTTGTACTGTTTTGGTTGTACTCGAACCACCATCCTTAAGCCAGCACTTCGAAAATAGCAACGCTAAAAGAGAGGTTTATGAACCAGAACAAATAATTGGCATGCATCTACGATGCAAAGCCTAGTATAACACCCCCCCCCCCTGCTTCGAAGCCATGGGATATCTCTAGGAATCTGGCGTCCAGTGAGCGCGACAGGCGGTTCGCCAAAATATACAAACGCCTGGATATAGAGTGAGCGATTAGCAAATAAGATAAAATACATTATCATGGGTTCAGAAAGCCGGTGCAAATTACCAGTAATCCAGTTATTTTGTTTAGCCCGCGTTGCCCTTTGTTTGATGCACCTCTCACACGATCGCGTTATACACTTTCGAGTCAAGGACACACATATGCTGCCACTAAACCACGTATTCATCACGAGCTGCTGATGTTCGCATGCTATGATATCAACATTTCAAGCTCCACCCCAGAACACACGCATGATAGGTGGTTTGGGGGCACTATTGATTTCCCTCTCCCAAAGATGTGTGTGACTGTCACTAGGAACTCGCGCAGCGGGATATTAATTTGAGCCTTCAACTTGTGTGCATTACCGGATGGTAAATAGTGGGAAGACAGGAGTTGTTGTTCGATCGCACGACTGAAGTTTTTGGATCAAGTTCCAGTACCTCACTGATTTCGGCAAACAAATCTGGCGGACGTACAGAAGAAGTAACGGACGGGCTGCCGTGAAAGTGACTTCCAGCAACAAATCATCAGCGGCAGCCCGCAACAGTTTGTGAGTGTCGAGCCCTCGCACGAAAATATATTGACGGTGACACCAAATGAATAGGCGGTTTCACATATGAACCACTTTTATTCTTGAGAGAAAACTCCCCATTTCAGAAATATCTCTTGCTGTTCTCGTTTTCAAGAGACAGCCGACGGACTTATTCAGACTGAAAAGTGCCCCCCCAGGAAAACAGCAAATACGTGTACCCAGTTTCCCAGTGATATACCAGGTATACCAGTGGGTTGGTACTGACGCCCAGAAAATTCAACGCAATAACAACCCATGTGTCTCTTCGGCTACAGAGCTAATGATTGAGAGGACGAGGGTATTTGCGGCGTTTCGTTGTTTCCGGACTTTTCCTGTGTAATCACCGCCATACCCGTTGCACGTTAGTCCTGAGGAAATATAAGCTTTTTCTGGGGTCCTGACGAAATCTAACGCAATTTTGGGTGCAACATACCGATGGGGCAAGGTGGGCTGAACCGCTCTGGATAACGCTACCCAATTACAGGCAGACAGGCAGACAGAGAGGCGAGCAGACAGACACTCTAGGATTAGGAATCAGGACAGACGCTGGGTGTCCTGGCGTACTTGGGTAAAAATAACGGGTTTCATGCGAAGACAACACGCACAATATGCCGGTCGATTCGATGGTCTATCAATAGTGGTACCCTCGAATGCTACTAAGAGTTGGTTGCCGGGGTTTGAATTTCATGTGGGTCGGACTTTTGAGCCGATTGGCAAAAACGAAAATATAAACGTAACCTAATGCTCAGAGCGTCTGGAAGCTCGCGTAGGCGCAATTTGATGCGAGACGACGAAGGAAGAAAGGGCTGAGGGGTTCTCGACAAAAACATGCAAGGCATGGACCGTTGTGGTGGGGGGGGGCAAATAGCCTACGTTGTGACCCCGGATTTGAGTTACTTCTAGGAACGGGAGAGAGAAAATAAATAAATTATAACAAATGGGATCGAAACAAAATACAGCAGTGAATGTATAGAGTCTATCAAACGAGGTTATGAATCCAGTGTGATTTCACGCGCAGGATCGAGTCCTACCGCCGACGCCACGTATTAAGGACATTAGTCCGTTGGGCTACTGGGAATTTTGTTTCCAAGCACCCACCCAATGTAAGCCTTACGTATAACATGGGTGTGTTGCGTACACGTTAAACCATGTTTTCTCCCGACTGCATCAATACACCCAGTGTCTATCTTGATTCCTAATCCTACATGTATGTGTGTGTTCTTCACATTAAACCTTCCTTTCTACCCATCGACATCCTGCACATCCAGTGTCCGTGCCGATTATCCTATCCTAAAAAGGTACCAGTTCTATGGTAACAAAACTACGACAGAGATACTACGCTCAGTTGTACTATTCATTAGTTGGTTTATGTCGTCACAGACGGTGAGAGAGTTATCTTTGCCCTTTCTTATCTCTCCTTCCTAGTCGTAACTTAAATCCGGGATCACAAAGTAGGCGCCTCTCCCGCCTGTTGGGTGACGGTGTCCCCTTGTGGCATCGTGGTGGACGTGCTAGTCCAGAGGCTTTGCGCGAGCCGCCGTTAGGCGCGCTCGTTAGCTTCTTTGAGAAGAAACGTATGATGTTGAAATAAAGGCTCTCTCTGGGCCAAAGATGAAGAAGACAGAAAATATCAGACAGAGCTGAGAAGATGGTTGGTTGGATGGTTGGTTGTGAGCTAGGGGGGGCTAGGGGGCTAGGGGGGCGCAACCAGCCTCGACACGCTCGGTTCTACGGCTAGATGCACTCTATCAGGTGGTTGTACTGACCGGCCCACAGCAACGTTCCTTGGATGCTTACTCGTGACCGTTCCACGTACTATGTACTGTTTTCAAGAACGCTACGAATGGTGTCTATTAATAGATGCCCCGCATATTTTCTTAGATTGTTCCTATCCGTATTTCGCCGCATATCCATGGCTGTACTGATACCAAGTAATACTCGTACGTACATGACGGAGTACGCCCTTACTTCAATAGCACCCCATGCTACTGAGTTAGATAGATAGGCTGGTACAGTACATACTACTACTATTATACCTTCTACTGTAGTATGATACGACATTGTTCCCGATCAGCGACTCAGTGGGCGACTGGTTACTGCTGCTGTAGCATAGTACCTAAATCAACACCGCCTTCCCACTACGATTCGTGCCTTGAATATTCATCGTGAGAAGACTTCAGCTTTTCTTCCCCTTGTCGACTCACATCAAATTGCGCCTAAGCATGCTGCTAGGTAGGGTCTCCCAGCAGTCGATTCCGTTTTTGTTTGTTTTTGTTGGAAATATACCCAAACGTCTGACCCACGTGGTATTCGAACTCATGGAGTCAACTCCACTAGCAGCGTTCGAGGGCACCACTAGCCCGCCAGGGCGGCCGGCCACGATATATTCCACCAGGGAATGCTCTCCTTGTCGAGGATTTTGATGAAACACATGAAAGGATCGGAGTGAAAACGCGGGTTATTTCTCCCTGGTTGGCGAGTGTTGGCGGCAACGACCTGACCTTAACCGTGTATATATACAAATATATGTACGAGTACCTACATATATGGGCAGCAGCACAGACTAGGCCAGAGACGAACAGGGGAACCCATTCGACAGCAGTCGACCAACCAACCAATCGATATTATCTGTACTGCATCCAGTAAGCAGGACAGGACAGGACACTTCGTTAGAAACGGAAAATCTGGTACAGTCTGGATTTACTATTTGAGAGAGGGTACTTTCTACGCTAATTTCAAGATAACGACTACCAAAAACGACCGAAATTATTAGTTTCCTCTCGATCTCAGCCTGCCTTTTTTTTTAGCCTGTTTCTTATTACGTGTCCTGTCCTGTACTTCAAGTTGAAATCCTTTCTGGTGTTTGACAAAAAGTAGTTTCATAAGGTACAGCAGTCACAAGACAGCAGAGCTGGTTTTTCTCAAGAATGAAGAATCGGCACAGACACTGGGTGGGCTGGATGTTGACGGGTAGAAAGGACGGTTTAATGTGAAGAACACACACACAGTAGTCAGCCGTCAGCGGTCAACTCGACGCGAGTCGATGAGGGAAGAACGGGCTGAGTGAGCCCTTCCCGCGATCACACTGAATGCACCAACCGAAGGAGGGGGTGGGGAGGAAAGCCTCTTATGTGGCTCCGGGTCTGAATTGAGGTACACCTTATATGATATGGCTATCCATAAGAGGGGGAGAGACATGAAGGGGGGAAAGACGTACGTACTAGTAAACCTAAATGGGAGGACAAAAAATACAATACACACTCGGCAGCTCATGACACCCATCACATACAGCTGATCACACAGGGAACAACGGGCCAAAAACGAATGCCAGCCTGTGAGAATGACGAGAACGTATATGCAAATTTCTAAGGTTAGGGTCTGGAGGGTTGATAGATTGAGGGCACGGGTATGGGAGTGTAGCAGAACTTACAGAAATCCCAGGTACGGGTATAAAAGTATTACGTAACCCACAGAAGTTCCGGGCATTTTGACACAGGCGTACAGAACTCACAGAAATTCCGTGCGTGTATAAACTAATTTTACCCTTACCCCGGGCCTTGTAGCACGGGGCGTACAGAACATACAGAAGTTCCGGGTACGGTTATGAGAGTGTTACATAACTCACAGAAGTTACGCGGGTATTGTGGCACAGGCGTACATAACTCACAGACGTTCCGTAAAAACGTTGTATCAGTAACCCGGGTACTTTGACACGGGCGTACAGAACTTACAGAAGTTTGGGGTACGGGAATGAGTGTCGCACATAACTCACACAAGTTCCTTGGAGGGTAATCCTACCCAGCAATAACTATTGGCGTGGTTATGTACGTAACCTACAGAAACAATCTTGATCTTGCAAAGTTTGCATACAACCTAACGTTTGCATACAACCTACAGAAACAATCTTGATCTTGCAAAGTTTGCATACCAGTCATTGTACCAGTACAGCAGTAGTAGTTTAGGACGGAAAGCTGGCCAAGGCTGCATTTCTTATCTGAAAGAGGGTGCCCTCAACGCTATAACTTCAATCTGAAACGACTCTTGAGTTCCTGATTTCCTCTAAATAGCAGACTGGCGTTTTTACCCTGTTTCTAATTTCGTGCTTCTTCACCTCGTAGAAGGGCTGGTGAACCGACAACAAATAATTCACAGGAGCACCTATCATAGGTACAAGTATTGACAAAAAAAATCATAAATACGTCAGCTGTGCGTTCAACCGATTGATTAGTAGTCGATACTCCACTTTGAGAGCTGCGTAGAATGTGTTGTTCTATGTGTTATTTGTAGTGTTTGTGTGGGTATTAGGTACCCTATGATATTGATAGTAGTTAAACCTCGGTTTTTAGGATAAGCCGTCCGCGCGTGTTTTGTATGTATTCCTCGTTAACGATATAGTTCAGTGTTTAGTGACTCCCCTGGATGATACCCGGGTCAGCTGGACAACGTAACAAGGGTATCCCAAGATCATTCAAAAATCACACCAAGCCAGCACCAGGACATCCGCGCTCGTTCACTATACGGTGGAGAACCGCATCTTTGTCGCGGGCACCCAGCGCAAGCAGGAGAGCCATCGGCACGACTACTTGGTAGATGCAGGCTCCTTCACCGCTGTCGAAATTTGGCGGGCCTGATATATATATATTCAACTCCAAAACACATCTACCATCTACTACACAGCACTATTAATAGATACCCTGGTATACAGCATTACTTCGAAGTGTATTATTAGTAACATGTACGGCATGTGACTGTAATCTAGCCAGCCTACCTGCTGACTTCCATTTTTTTAAGTACTATTCTGGCAGCTGATTGGTTGCTCAAATGCATCCCAGTGTCTACTGGCTCTTTGCTCGAACATAGGTGCTGAAAAGAGCTACCGAGGTTCCGCCAAACCCGGCGAGGATAGGATCCCATCCTTGGATCAGAATTCCCTCTATAAATCTACAACTCCGACCAACCGGGGACAAAAACGGCGATTTCCAGGGTCGACACTGCCCAGCACGGTATGGAAACCACACCCCCATAGGTTGGTCACTGATTGGCTGAGGCACAGGGAGCCAGCGGCACCCAGGGACGATAAGTTCCCATCCCCGGATCCGAAATACTTCAATACATCTACAACTCCAACGCCCCGCGGGGACACCAACGGCACCCCCCGGGTCGATACCGCCTCACAAGGTGTGGAAACCCCAACCCCACGGGCAATTTTACGGTTTACGGTTGCCTGGCCCTCATAGAGCCAGCGTGCGGCGAGAGTTGCCCCTCGGGGCAACGTCGAAGTCCCGCCGCACCCGGTGATGATAACGTCCCATGCCCGGGTCAGAAATACTTTCATACATCTACAACTCCAACAACCCGGGGACGAAAACGGACATCGCCCGGGATCGATACCGCCCCGCAAGGTGTGGAAACCCCACCACCACTGGCTGTTTGCTGATTTGGCTGGGGCGCTGGAGTTCATAAAGCCAGCACGCAGCCAGGGTTACCCCTCGGGTCCCGGGGATGACATGATCTCATCCCCGGGTCAGAAATCCTTCCATAAATTTACAACTCCAACCACCCAGGGACGCAGACGGACATCCCCCGGGTCGATACCGCCTCACAAGGTGTGGAAACCCCAATACCCCAGGCTATTTTTCGGTTGCCTGGCCTTCATAGAGCCAACGTGCGGCGAAAGTTGCCCCTCGGGGCAACGTTGAAGTCCCGCAGCACCCAGGGATGATAAAATCCCATCCCCGTGTCATAAATCCTTCCATATACCTCCAACTCCAACAACCCGGGGACGAAAACGGACACCCCCCGGGTCGATACCGCCCCGCAAGGTGTGGAAACCCCACCACCACTGAACAACCGATTTTCCTAATTGAGAATTGCCTTTCCGATGAGAATGAAAATCGAAAATATTGGTTTTTGAATTGTAAGAGATGTACTTCCCTTACAGTCATTTATTTTACTGTAAACTATTGTCAGTTGTAACACCCGTCGATGACAAAAAAAAAAATGAAATCGGCATCGGCAGTCTCAAGATATCGAGGATCCCAGAAAATCTGTATTTATGGGCGATGGACCTCGCTCATAAATGCAAATTCCCTTAAATCCTTGATTTTTCGAGCTTGTCAAGGCCGATTTCATTTTGTTTTGGTGGATCCATACCTACCATCGAGGAGCATATTTTCTAGGCCAAATTTTGATCGTGAGCGAAATACAACTCTTAAACAATAACAAAGTACTAAAATCGATTTTCATTCTCATCGGAAAGGCAATTCTCAATTAGGAAAATCGGCTGTTACTGGGTGATTTGCTGATTTGGCTGGGGCGATGGAGTTCATAGAGCCAGCACGCAGCGAAGGTTGCCCCTTCGGGCAACAGCGAGATCCCGCCGCACACGGGGATGATATGATCCCATCCCCGGATCAGAAATCCTCCCATACATTTACAACTCCAACGACCCGGGGACGCAAGCAAACATCCCCCGGGTCGATACCGCCTCGCAAGGTGTGGAAACCCCAACCCCACGGGCAATTTTACAATTTTACGGTTGCCTGGCCCTCATGGAGCCAGCGTGCGGCGAGAGTTGCCCCTCGGGGTAACGTCGAAGTCCCGTCGCACCCGGGGATGATAACTTCCCTTCCCCGGGTCAGAAATACTTCCATACATCTACAACTCCAACAACCCGGGGACGAAAACGGACATCGCCCGGGATCGATACCGCCCCGCAAGGTGTGGAAACCCCACAACCACCGGCTGATTGCTGATTTGGCTGAGGTGCTGGGCGCTGGGCGCTGGGAGCTGGAGCCGAGATTGCCAGCACGCAGCGAGGGTTACCCCTCGGCGCAAAGGCGAGGTCCCGCCGCACCCGGGGATGATAAGATCCCACCCCCGGGTCAGAAGTCTTTCCATACATTTACAACTCCAACGACTCAGGAACGAAAGTAAACATCCCCCGGGTCGATACCTCCCCACAAGGTGTGAAAACCCCAACCCCAAGGGCTTTTTTACGGTTGGCTGGCCCTCATAGAGCCAACGTGCGGCGAGAGTTGCCCCCTGGGGCAACGTCGAAGCCCCACCACACCCCGAGATGATAACGCCCCATCAACGGGTCAGAAATACTTTCATACGTGTACAACACCAACAACCCGCGAACGAAAACGGACATCCCCGGGTTCGATACCGCCCCACAAGGTGTGGAAACCCCAACCCCACAGGCTGATTTACGGTTGGCTGGCTCTCATGGAGCCAGCGCGCGGCGCGAGGTGCCCTTCGGAGCAACGGCGTGGTCCCACCGCACCCGGGGATGATATCGTTGCATCCCCGGATCAGAAATCCTTGCGGACATCTACAACACCAATAACCCGAGGACGAAGACAGACACCCCCCGGGTCGATACCGCCCCGCATGGTGGTTCCTATTCTCCAGTTCAGAGTGGTACATCACAGCACACCGTTAATGCGAGTATTATGTACCACACCAGGATCTTACATACTACTATGGGCAACGGAAACCAGCGCTACGGGCAGAGCCGTGGCTGTACCGCTAGTACTATTAAATACGAGCTGGGCTGGTCAAGAATGGCCTTTTTACTTGTCCCGCGGTTTCTCAATCATTTCGAATTATTACGTCGCAAAGTTAGTAGCTGTGTGTTGCTGAGATTACAGGTGCAGTAAAAAATCCCTTCGGAAGACTATCAAGAAGCACGTGTCACAATTTCAAATCAAAATTCGAAAAAAAAAAACTGAGAAAGTGGCTGGCCAAAAAACAAAGCTGATCTTGGCCAGCCCAGCTCGTACTGCTGTAGTTAATACGAGTATAAGACCATACAGATAAAGTATGGTCTAAACCCGGATAGTTACCGGCACCCCGGGTATGGTGACAAAGGCATGCCCTCACCCCGGGTATTCTGGTACAGGGCGTGTATAAACTTACAGAAGTTCCGGGTACGGGTATGGATGTCGTACAGAACTCACATAATCTCCGGGCATGGGTGTTAAGTGCTACAGAACTCACAGAAGTTCCGGGTACTGTGACACAGGCGTACAGAACTCACAGAAGTTACGTGCGGGTATTCAATAATTGTACCTGTACTCCGGGTATTGCGGCAAGGGGCGTACATATTTCACAGAAGTTCCGGGCACGGGTATACACGTCGTGCCGATCTTTCAGCAGTTTTTTTGTAGCGTATGAGCGTAAGACCCGGGGAAATACCCCGGGTGTGGTTTTGTAGGTACCACAACCTTGCAAATTTCTAAAATAGATCAAAGTGCGAACTAACTCCGTGAACCGCAGCGGATTGCCCATGTTTCTCGCATGACCTTCTTGCGAGTCACCTTCCGTCGCGGAGAGTGCTATGGCGGGAGTAGACCACATACATACATACTCGCTGCAAACCAGCGCATGGTAAGGTGCGTAAAGCTGAATGGACACGTTGCGCGACACAAATGCAGGCAGAGGAAATGGGGAATGAAAGGGAAAACACAACAATGTGACAACATGTACATATACATATATATATATATATGTCATGTTGTCTGTTGTGACCATACTGTATATTAAAAAATTAAAAAACAACAGCTGTGAGCTCGAGGATTTCGTCGAAGCTCATCTTTGCTAGCTGAGTGTAATACTTCGATCGCGCGTACTTACGGGTTTTATGTCTGCTGACCGCTGAAGGGCGGGATACACTTCTGCCACATGGTGTAGTTGAGCCCGACACAAGCATAACGAACAGAACAGCAGTACGTATATATGTAGTTACAGTACGCGACACCAGTTAAGAATCTCTTATTTCTGGCCAGGCTGGAATCCTATGGAAGGCAGGGTGTGTCCTACACTATGTTTAGTACAAATAAGGCCATGTTCTTATTTTTGTCTAAAACTCCAGCCTGAAATGCTCAACTGCCGAGTTCTCAAGCGCTGTCGCGTACTGTATACTCGTAATTAAGCAGTGTTACAGCAGTAGTTGATACCAAATATACCAGCATTCAAAAATAGAAAGAAACGTCGCATTCCGTGGCGAGATAAAAAATAATGTTGGCTAACGATTAATCAGTGACCGAGACAGATACCCTACCAGGAACATAAATAATGGTTTGCTCTCACATGTTCGAACTACGGAAGCTACGTATGCGCCAGGTCTGTAGCAGCTGCCTTCCCACCCCTGATGATGACGGAGCACTGCTCTGTGGCAATACCCAACACACGAAGATGGCTGACCCAGCACGCCTACGTAGCCTGTGTCTTTCGGTGGGTTAATCGATCGGTACATTGCACAACGATTTATCCGACACAAGAAGAGAGCAAACCGCATCTCCTCCTACTCCGGCCATTCCACGGCTGGAAGCAGGATCAGTTTATGTACCAGCACAAGCATATTCCTAGCAATTTCGGGTACTTATTGTAATAGTCGTGCTTGACGAAACTTTGTACTTCCGATGAGAGGAATGAATTTCGTTTGTTTCATATTTGGAGAACTGTTTTTTTTTTTCTGTCCATCTTATTTATTATCTTCGTACTTCCGGCTTTCTCCGTCCTTATTAATAGTCGTAACTCAGATCCAGGGTCACAAAGTAGGCTCCTCTCCCTCCTTGGGGTTAAGTTTCGAATTGGAGATTTTTTTTATCAATTAATTTTATAAAAGGCAAAAGCGACCCAAAAAATATTGAATAGAAAAGTAAATGGTTCCCTCAGCGAAGACTCCCGGTTTTGTATAGTAGCGGCGTGCTTATTTCGACCGGTCTATTCGCAATTATCTTCTGA
>MEHQ01000686.1:5482-34439 GCA_008828725.1 Saccharina japonica
TAGGGACCGTCGGACCTCGCGCTGCGGCTGATCCGGTGGCCGTGCCTCTCGGGAATGGTGGATCTCGCCTCTGAATCAGTCGACGACATGGCTCAAGTTTGCGTGGCTTCCTTCGGTTTCATGGAACGCCACGTCGAGTTGGATGAACTCCTTAATTCAATAAAAACGAAAGAGCAAAAGAAGTCCCAGAAGACTTCTTGTGGAATTCCGTTTTATTGAACTACTCAGTTTTGAAATCGAAATATCTTGCTGGTTATTCACTTTTCGACCAATCAAACGCAAATCAAAACAAACAGAAAAAAAAAAACTCAAACAAACGAAAACAAATGTTCGTTAATACGGCCCCTAAACAGTATGATGCGGCCAGTTTCAACCAGTAATCACCCAGTACATAAACATGTCGCCAGTATCCGACCAGGATGTACCAGTTTCCTACAGCTAAGCAGTATGGGCCAGTATATGCCGGTATCCACACAAACAGTAATCACCCAGTACGTGTACATGACGTCAGTATCCAACCAGTATGTATGTACTACTGTAGTTGTCAACAAGTATACTGGTATATATGTGCCAGCATACACGCAATGCCTACCAATATCCAATATGTCGCCGTACGTCACCCAGTACGTGCACATGACGTCAGTATCCAACCAGTACGTATGTATGTACCAGTGTTCAACCAGTATACTGGTATGTATGTGCCAGTATACACGCAATGCCTACCAATATGTCGCCGTACGTCACCCAGTACGTGTACATGACGTCAGTATCCAACCCGTATGTATGTACTAGTTGTCAACAAGTATACTGGTATGTGCCAGTATACACACAATGCCTGCCAGTATGTCGCCGTACGCCACTCAGTACGTGTACATGACGTCAGTATCCAACCAGTATGTATGTATATACCAGTTTTCAATCAGTATACTGGCATGTGCCAGTATACACACAATGTTTGCCAGTATGTCGCAGTAAGTCGTCAGCATTTCACCTCCAGTAGCCTTTGTCAGAGCTCTTGTCCCACAAATCGTACCAGATAAAGTACCAAATATATTACGGTTGGTGTGGTGGTCAGCACATTTTTTTCAGATTATATTGTCCAAAACGCGCGACGAAGCCGCGCACGGGTCGAGCCTAAGCCTAAGCCTGGACTAGGGCTGGGGTTAGAGATAGGGAGGGGTTAGGTCGACGGCTTCTCGTGATTTGATTAAAAATAAAGGAGAACATTATTATTACGGCTGCGCGAGAACCGGGTACCCGGTGGCGGGTACCCGGCCCGGCCGGGACCGGAACCGGACCGGTCCAAGTCTGCGACCCGCCGGGTATCTGTGCCCCGGGTATCCGGGTACCCGCATCAACATACATTATATTCTCCTCTGCTGTCTGTCGGTGACGGGATTTGTCGCATGAAATTCGAGCAATCGTACTCGGAGTAGGATTGTGCTGATGACGAGCGCAATAGGCAACAAGGGTATGACAGCAGTATCACAGGTCAGTATCATGTGTCATGTATCAACGAAAACAAAACCCGGTCTAGCCTACGTTCTTTTCACTTTGCCACAAAGTAGAGATCCACCCCCCTTGCCTTCTGTTATTTGTCAAGATTCATCGTACAGTGTAAGACAAAATCAAATCTTCTTCTCCCACCTACCTCCTTACCACGTCGTTTGAGTACCTTTCCGCTTCCAGGCCGGTAAAAGCAAGCGCGGGGGGGGTAAATACGGATGATACCCCGGGTACCCGGGTCCTCCGACCCGCCGGGTACCCGGGCCGGGCCAGTCTGAATCCCTCAAAACCGGGCCGGGTACCCGGTCCAGAATTCTGAGGCCGGGGCACAACTCTACAACGAGGCGACCTACGGGCTGTGTCCTCCCCGGGGCGCCGCTGCCAGCGGAAACTTATGTCTGCCGGCACCGGCTAGGAGACTATCACTCTAGGGATGTCTTGGGTGGGCTGGCACAGCCCCGAAGTCCAACGCGGGCAGCAGCGACGGGGATACAGCGATCGAACTTCTACGCCAAGTCGCGACCTGGTCGGTGCTCGTGTGGTTTGGGGGTCAAAGAGGGGTGAAAAATTGGGTTTGCGACGGCCTATATTATTGTTTAGGCGCCGCAGGCGGTCTACCCTATGCTAGGGGCCGTCGGACCTCGCGCTGCGGCTGATCCGGTGGCCGTGCCTCTCGGGAATGGTGGATCTCGCCTCTGAATCAGTCGACGACATGGCTCAAGTTTGCGTGGCTTCCTTCGGTTTCATGGAACGCCACGTCGAGTTGGATGAACTCCTTAATTCAATAAAAACGAAAGAGCAAAAGAAGTCCCAGAAGACTTCTTGTGGAATTCCGTTTTATTGAACTACTCAGTTTTGAAATCGAAATATCTTGCTGGTTATTCACTTTTCGACCAATCAAACGCAAATCAAAACAAACAGAAAAAAAAAAAACTCAAACAAACGAAAACAAATGTTCGTTAATACGGCCCCTAAACAGTATGATGCGGCCAGTTTCCACCAGTAATCACCCAGTACATAAACATGTCATCAGTATCCGACCAGGATGTACCAGTTTCCTACAGTTAAGCAGTATGGGCCAGTATATGCCGGTATCCACACAAACAGTAATCACCCAGTACGTGTTCATGACGTCAGTATCCAACCAGTATGTATGTACTACTGTAGTTGTCAACAAGTATACTGGTATATATGTGCCAGCATACACGCAATGCCTACCAATATCCAATATGTCGCCGTACGTCACCCAGTACGTGCACATGACGTCAGTATCCAACCAGTACGTATGTATGTACCAGTGTTCAACCAGTATACTGGTATGTATGTGCCAGTATACACGCAATGCCTACCAATATGTCGCCGTACGTCACCCAGTACGTGCACATGACGTCAGTATCCAACCAGTACGTATGTATGTACCAGTGTTCAACCAGTATACTGGTATGTATGTGCCAGTATACATGCAATGTCTGCCAGAATGTCGCCGTACGTCACCCAGTACGTGTACATGACGTCAGTATCCAACCAGTATGTATGTACTAGTTGTCAACAAGTATACTGGTATGTGCCAGTATACACACAATGTCTGCCAGTATGTCGCCGTACGCCACTCAGTACGTGTACATGACGTCAGTATCCAACCAGTATGTATGTATATACCAGTTTTCAATCAGTATACTGGCATGTGCCAGTATACACACAATGTCTGCCAGTATGTCGCAGTAAGTCGGCAGGATTTCACCTCCAGTAGCCTTTGCCAGAGCTCTTGTCCCACAAATCGTACCAGATAAAGTACCAAATATATTACGGTTGGTGTGGTGGTCAGCACATTTTTTTCAGATTATATTGTCCAAAACGCGCGACGAAGCCGCGCACGGGTCGAGCCTAAGCGTAAGCCTGGACTAGGGCTGGGGTTAGAGATAGCGAGGGGTTAGGTCGACGGCTTCTCGTGATTTGATTAAAAATAAAGGAGAACATTATTATTATAGATCGGGAACCGATCCAAGAATAATATGTTGTTTGTTGTTCTAGAGATAATTAGGCGTTTGGTTCATATTCGTGGCTAAAAAGAACAGCAACGAGGCACTGTTTGGTTGATCGCTTGAGTTGGAATACCAAGTGGGTATAGCACGGAACAGTGCTGGCAGACTGGTAGAACACGCGAACAGACAGGGCTGCTGCTTTTGCAGCTGGCCAGCGGTTGCTGGGCTAGATATTTCGTGATTTCTTAAGGGGAGTTGTCAATCCCGGGGTCGGATGTGGCAGAGGCGGTGTGGGCGGTGAGGGCGGAGACACCAACATCGTGCATCCTACCGGTACGTCCTGCGTTGCGTATTGACCCTTTTTCTAGTGCTTGAAGGCCGAGGGCGTGACAAAAACACCCAAAAACTCGTAAAAACAGCAAGAAATCATAATATATTTGGTAATTTTATCTGGTACGATTTGTGGGATAAGAGTGGTAAATGCGCCTCGGATTCCCCGACCACTATCGATCACAGGTATTAACCAACCGGTACTCGTAGGTGCCGTTAGCCAATGACGAGTCCCCGGAGAACAAGATGGGAGTGACAGATAGATGCGCGACGGATGCATCGTGCCATGCATCGCCTGGTCTCGGACAAATAAAAAGTTCGTCCGTCTACGAAGGATGTGTACGAGTAGACGCATGCTACAGCGGTAGAGGTGTCGCACCCTGATATATCTGAGGGGAGGTCACTCGAAGAGCTCTATAACTGCACCAAAAAACTGAGTTTGGAGGAAAATAAAAGTGCAGATGTATATATGTCTAACCCGATGAAAAGTATTGCGAAAAGGCAAGAATTCAACGAAAGTCCGGCCATTTTGGGTCAAGGAGCCCCGACCATCCAGGAAACATTTCAGCCAACAAGAGTGAGAGTGCTATATACTACACTAAAGTACCTCTATCGTAGCACGCGTTTGCACCGAGATCCCACTGATGAGAGAATATATCCTCTTAATTGGGAGGTTCTGACGTCCCGGTTGTGTACGCACGGTTAAGAGGTCGAAGAATCTTGTGACCAAATGACTTGGTGATACATATCATACATACACCTTCGTACCTACACGGGGCTAGATATCATTACGATGGTCTCCGGATACACACAGATTTGGGCGAGCCTCGACTCCCACAAAAACTAGGGCTGCCAGTCGGCTGACTATTTATAAGTCGGCGACTAGTTATTAGTCGGCATTAGTTGGCTATTTACGGGGGACCATAGTAAATACATACTGTAGGGACCTACTACTGTTGTACAAACAAAAATTATTTATTTACCTACTTTTACTGACAGAATTTGGTATATTTAAAAAATTAAAAAACAACAGCTGTGAGCTCGAGGATTTCGTCGAAGCTCATCTTTGCTAACTGAGTGTAACACTTCGATCGCGCGTATAGACAGTAGGACCTACTGTATACAAAAACCCATCTATTTACGTACCTATTTTTACTCACAGTATTTGGTCCTACATATAACATATTTACTGTAAGGTCTCCCGTAAAAAGGTAGTTAAGTTATTCAATACTAGCTGCGTGCGATAATTTGGGGAATATCTGCGTTTTCGTGTAGATATCGCATTATTAGTTTTTTGTTGCTCGTAAATAGGTCAATTTGTTGGTTCCCTTCGTCACAGCCAACTACAATAGAGGGGGTTTCCCAATAGGGCGGTCTGACTAAGGCGGTATCCCGACACAAGGCGGTCAAAAGGGCTTGGCGCCACTGGGGAATCGCACTCATGACCTGGAATGAACAAGGCGGCTTCCCTCTACAAGGTGGCCATACAGTACCGGCCGGCTCATGAGAAACCAGAAATCGAGCTTCGGCTGACTTTCTTATTTGAGAAAGGGGTGTGTCCCACACTAACTTCAGTATAATAGCTGTCGACTTTCTTATTTCCCCGGTAATGTTTAGGCTGAGTTTCTTGTGGGGCACTTTCTTATGAGAGGGCCGGAAGTGTATTGCTCTGGCATATTAATTAGCCGTGAAGTCTAGCCAACTGACCTATCTACACGATTCTGTGAGTCGAAAATAGTCGGCACTTCCGAGCGAACGACTATTAACAACTATTAATACTATCCCGACCGAAAACAATAAAATTGTAGCTGGTCGCTTGAGTCTTTGACGACTCGCGGCAGATATAACTATTACGGAGTAAATAGGACACAGGACAGACAAAAACGTGTATCTATTTCTGCTAACTCTACGACGTATTCGGTCCCCTATTAATAGGCAGTATATGAGGTCATGTCATATAAATCCCGCAGTACGCGCGATCGAAGTGCCACACACAACCGGTATGATAAAGCCTGATTCTCTAGACGAAACCTTCGATCTCTCACAGCCGCTACATATATATATATACATATGTATATATTGGTTTCCTTCTTCGTCTAAACGCTTTGTCCGCGCTCCTCGGTTTCAGGTGAAGATGCAGCAGAGTAGTTGTTTTTGTCGTTTTTGCTGCTGCTGCTGTTGTTGCTGCCGCTGCGAGGTAACCCGTAGTTCTTGCGTCGCCCTTATTTTGACAACTCCGTAGGAAAGCCTTGTATATATATAAATATGTATTAGCAATACAAATATACATTCCGCATCATCATGCGGTAATGTTAGGATAAGGACAGAGTATCGCTAGCCAGTAGCCAGGTCAGCCTATTGAACAGGCACACGTTGGTACTCACGTGTGCTGTTTGCTTAGAGATAAAATATCAGCTTTATTCCAAGGCTTATCACGGTATTTTGACGGGACGGTAACGACGGTAACGGCGGGACGGGACGGTTAAACCGTCGTTGAACTGTTCCCGTTGTCCCGTCAAATCCCGTCCCGCCGACAAATCTCCAACCGTTGAACTTTACCGTCCCGTCCCGTCATCGAAATCTGCCCAATTGAACTTTACCGTCCCGTCCCGTCAAGAAAATCGCTCCCGTTGAAAATTACCGTCCCGTCCCGTCATGCGCCGTTGTCTTTACCGTCCCGTCCCGTCAAGAAAATCGCTCCCGTTGAAAATTACCGTCCCGTCCCGTTGAGATAATGTAATTTACCGTCCCGTCCCGTCATGCACCGTTGTCTTTACCGTCCCGTCCCGCCGACAAAACTTGTCTCTCCCGCCAAGATTCACACCTGCCCGTTGTCTCTTCCCGTCATTCCCACCAAGAATCTACGAATTTACAAAAATTGTTTTTTCACACTGGTATGTACATTAAAATTAAATTAAAGTGATACGAATTTACGAAATTACGAATTTACGGAATTAAGAAATACGAAAATTCCGAAATATGAAACATCAAAATATCAAAATATCAAAATATGAAATAATGAAATAACAAAAAATTGAATTTACGAATTTACGATGGATGTAGTAGACGCCAAGACGGGGGGGTGTAGTGTCCGCTCGCTGGCCACATGTCGGACTGTTGGCTCGACTGTACCTGGGGATCGACACCACCAGTTGTCAAGCAGAAAATAACAACTTCTCTGCTCTTTCGGCAGTCGTTAGCCAACTGCGCACCTCCCTTGGGACTGACAAAATCGAAATGATGATGCTGCTCAAGCTCAACTCGCACTTGAGCCCGGGCTAGCGAAGGTTCTCCAGGATGTAGCGGCGTTAAAGGCTAACTGCGACGTGGAGGCTGCCGCATCATCAGTCGCTGCTCAAAACGCTGCGGCTGGCGAGGTTATTTCTGTAGACGAAGCATGATGAGATTTGCTCTGTACTATGATGTAAATATAAAATATATACGAGTTCGTAGCGTAATTTGTAAATTGTAAGGTAGTTCGGTGTGATTTCGCCGTGCCGGTATATAATTTGTTATGGGGATACGCATTTCAAGATGGCTTTCTGTTTACATACGATTCGTACGAGTGTTTATTTTCGTTTGTTCCTCTGGAGCAACAAACAACTGTTTTGATCCAATGATCCAGTGCCGTCTCTTCCCGCCGTGAAGAAAAATATATACCGTCCCGTCCCGTCGTGAAAAATTATTTTTACCGTCCCGTCCCGTCGTGAAAAATTATATGAACCGTCCCGTCCCGTCGTGAAAAAAAATAAGTACCGTCCCGTCCCGTCGTGAAAAAATATATTTCCCGCCCCGTCCCGTCGTGAAAATTTATATTTACCGTCCCGTCTCGTCGTGGAAAAAAATCCGTTGAATTTTACCGTCCCGTCCCGTCGTGAAAATTTACCCCGTTGAAATTACCGTCCTGTCCCGTTGAGAAATTGTACACCAACCGTCCCGTTCCGTCCTGTCTCAAAAACCTGTTTGGTCGTCATTTTACCTTCCCGTCCCGTCCCGTCTTCGTTTTTTTTCCCGCCAAACAAGTAAAAACAGTACCGTACCGTCTCGTCTCGATTATCGAGTACCGTGATAACCCTTGGTTTTTTCCAAGAACAGCCGTTCATACAAAATACTGTACGCGTTGTGCGAGAAATCCGTTTGTTGGGGTTTGTATAAGGCGTGAGAGACCAAGTCGTCTATCTCCTCAATCAGATATTATATAGCTGTTGAGGATGGAAGGTGGCCGACTATAATGATAGTCGAGAGGGAAGCGCTTAGATTGCTGTTAGGCAAGTCCGGTTGCCAGCTTCGCTCAGAAGAAAGACATTGGTGGCGTTGAAATGGCGCCCTCGGGCCGATTCAGAGAAGGAAGAAAGGAGAGTGGGAGGATGGGGGTGCCATCATCAGTCAGCTCTCAGCAAGACGCACGCCCTACGGCTAATACCGGGCCATTGTACTGCCCGAGATACATCAACGTTCCCAGTATCGATACTTAGCAGCATTCCCAGCATCGACACTGATGGTGCTTGCTCGAGATCGTTCTCGATGCTTACTCGTGAACGTTACTTAATGCTATTGCGCCGACAACCGACGAACGACCACCAGGAGAATTTTCTTGGAGCGTTCTTCTTACGCGCATTTTGAGTACCAAGCAATACCGCTCTTGTATCAAGTATATCAGGTTGTGGTACGTGGATAGATCGTGCTACTGCTCACTGACTTACAGACGACTATGTTACCAATCAGCGACTCGGTAGGCTACTGGCTACTACTGTAGTGAATTACCTATCACTAACACGACCCCTAGATGGAGGTGACGTCGTAAAAACTTGCTATTCGACACCGAATGAAATAACTCTTTAACGAACATACTTACTTGCGTGAAATAAACTTGATGCTGACTTGAATTCTACGCAATGTTGGAGACCTTCACAACGATGTGTSCTGCTGCATGGAAGATGTTGTAACGTGGGCAACAATTGATCAACATATTCAGGTCCGTGTATAAACGACGGCAATATGGGTGTAGTTCTGGCACATACGCTACCCGTGGCTTACGTACGCTACCAAATAAGATGACAATACCCCAGCGATCAGTTTGTTACCATATCCTGTTGTGGTACGTGGATAGATCGCGCTACTGCGCACTGACTTACAGACTGCTATGTTACCGATCAGCGACTCGGTAGGCTACTGGCTACTGCTGTAGCAAAGTACCTATCACTAACAATAGCTGCCGGAGAAACTATTTTGGGGTCGCATTTTGGCTAGGCCAGCCGTGCGAGAAACTCTCGAGAGCCCAAAAGTTAGGAAGGCAGAGAGAGGCGTTAGGCATCAAGCGATGTCATAAAACATTTACTTCGTATATATATACAAGCGGTCGGCGTAGGGGAACTATCAATTTTCGGGCTTATTTTATTATGTCTTGGCTAAAAACTTTTGACGTTCGGATCGGAAGAGGAAATTTTCGTCAAGTTTCGGCGCGTGTGTTCCAAACACGGGGCATCAGTTCCTCTGATTTTACGTAGCTTATATAGATTATTTATAGAATCGAAGTACGCTATATTTTCACCGTTATCAAAATACGAGTGAGTGAGTATGCCTTTGATGACAGTCCCGCACGCTGAAGCAGTGCCAAACTGAGAAGAAGATAAGGCAGCAGTCGTTTGTGCCGCTTCCTATTTATGATTCTGAAAGTTGGATGTGTTTCAGTGTGATATTAAGGGCATGGGACACCAGAGCATCCCTTGCCAGGTTTGCCTATTGAACAGGCACTCGTTGGTACTCACGTGTGTTGTCTACATACAGAGATATAAGAAGATCAGCCTTATTCCTTTTTCCCACGATGAAATACTGTGAGAGGCTGGAGGCTCGAGTCGCCTCGCCTTGAAAACCCCTGGTTTCCATCAAAGATACGCCTTCCAAGTACTACCAATACGAACCTTATATACATGTTGCCAGGTATTTACCGGCGTTTCCACATACTTCCAGCACTACCATAACACTAGCCCACTCTGATGAGCCGTATATGCAGAAATATGAGAAATTTGTGGAAACCTCGATTCCACGAACTAAAACATGAGTCGAAGATCTGGCTCCTCAAAACCCACTCCCACACCTCTGAACGGCAAGGCTACGAAGCCGACGAAGAAACGTCAAAATAAATAAAGAAAGGTTGGAACCGAAAGTCATGCAGTCCTTTTACATAAACTGCCCTCGGGCTCGAGAGCGGGGGGGGGGTCGGTAGGACTAACAAGGCCGGAAAACTAAACACTCCAAAACTCTCCGAGCCCCGGCCCAATACATTCAGAAAGCGTGTCCCGTGCCACAAATGGGTGGTCCGATTACCCAGACCAGCCCCGGCACTTAGGGTGTGGGGGAGTNATAACCCAGACCCCACATATATAAGACAAACAGCAAACACAAACCAAGTGGATTTCTTACGTAGTAGGCAGGTGTGGTCGAGAGTTTCAGCCCCTTCTTCGATGCATCCTTTTCTACTTCTTCTGCAAATACTATCCCACCACTACTGCTGTACGAGCACTGCTGTGTCCCATGTGTCACGTGTGCGTGCGTGTGCGGTGTGTGCTGTGTGTCATAGACCTTCCATACCTTGAGCGCCACAACAATAAACTATTGAAATATATGATAAAATGTTTGGCGAGGTCATTAACAAAAATCTCTGAGAACGATCGAGTCAATAGTAGTAATGGTTCCATCATATTTCCGAGTATGTTTTATCCCCAAAAATGCAGGTGCAGTTTTAAAAATGATATTTGTACTATTATAATACGCAGATATTTCATAACGTCGTATTTATGTAATACCAGTTTACAATATTACATGCATATGATACGATATCGCATGTTGTCTTAATAGTAGATTCTCGATTTGTCCTTGCGCCACTCCCCTAGGCACGTCCCGGAGGGGAACCTTGTAATTTGGTATATTTAAAAAATTAAAAAACAACAGCTGTGAGCTCGAGGATTTCGTCGAAGCTCATCTTTGCTAGCTGAGTGTAATACCTTGATCGCGCGTATATACAGTAGGACCTACTGTATACAAAAACCCATCAATTTTCGTACCTATTTTTACTTACAGTATTTGGTCCTATATATAACATATTTACTATAAGATCTCCCGTAAAAAGGTAGTTAAGTTATTCAATACTAGCTGCGTGCGATAGTTTGGGGAATTTCTGCGTTTTCGTGCAGATATCGCATTATTAGTTTTTTGTTGCTCGTAAATAGGTCAATTTTTTGGTTCCCTTCGCCACAGCCAACTACATTAAAGGGGGTTTCCCAATAAGGCGGTCTGAGTAAGGCGGTATCCCGATAAAAGGCGGTCAAAAGGGCTTGGCGCCACTGAGGAATCGCACTCATAACCTGGAAGGAATAAGGCGGCTTCCCTCTACAAGGCGGTCCTACAGTACCGGCCCGCTCATAAGAAACCAGAAATCGAGCTTAGGCTGACTTTCTTATTCTAGAAAGGGGTGTGTCCCACACTAACTTCAGTATAATAGCTGTCGACTTTCTTATTTCCCCGGTAACGTTTAGGCTGAGTTTCTTGTGGGGCACTTTCTTATGAGAGGGCCGGGAGTGTATTGCTCTCAGGCATATTAATTAGCCGTGAACTCTAGCCAACTGGCCTATCTACACGATTCTGTGAGTCGAAAATAGTCGGCACTTCCGAGGGAACGACTATTAACAACTATTAATACTATCCCGACCAAACACAAAAAATATATAGTTGGTCACTTGAGTCTTTGACGACTCGCGGCAGCTATAACCACTACGGGGGGGGGCATAGTACATAGGACACAGCACAGACAAAACTTATACCAGGTATCTGTTTCTGCTAACACTACGACGTATTCGGTCCTATTTACGTTGGTCCCCCGCAATAGGCAGTATATGAGGTCATGTCATATAAATCCCGCAGTACGCGCGATCGAAGTGCCACACACAACCGGTATGATAAAGCCTGATTATCTAGACGAAACCTTCGATCTTTCACAGCCGCTACATATATATATTGGTTTCTTTCTTCGTCTAAACGCTTTGTCCGCGCTCCTCGGTTTCAGGTGAAGATGCAGCAGAGTAGTTGTTTTTGTCGTTTTGGCTGCTGCTGCTGTTGTTGCTGCCGCTGTGAGGTAACCCGTAGTTCTTGCGTCGCCCTTATTTTGACCACTCCGTAGGAAAGCCTTGTATATATATAAATATGTATTACTGTAGCAATACAAATATACATTCCGCATCATTATGTGGTAATGTTAGGATAAGGACAGAGTATCCCTAGCCAGTAGCCAGGTCAGCCTATTGAACAGGCACTCGTTGGTACTCACGTGTGCTGTTTGCTTAGAGATAGAAGATCAGCTTATTCCTTCCCCACGATGAAAGGCGGAAAAGGCAGGCGACTTGGTTCTGCCATGAACCTGGAAACCCCTGGTTCCCATCTAAGATATGCCTTCCAAGTACTACCATTACGATTTGTATACCTGATCTTATATACCGGCGTTTCCACATAATTCCAGCAGTAACATAACAATCACCATCATCATCCTCCTCTTCAAGTCAACTACACCCCGAAGGGGAACCTTGTACACACCTACTCGTATACATTTGAAATACAAAACATACTATACTTTCCACACCATCACCATCATCATCATCATCATCTATATCTCACCTTCCCGTCCCTTAGCGCGAAGTCTCCCGCATTCAGCAGGTTGTTCGTCGTCTTCCCCATGGCGGAGCAGACCATCACCGGCATCTGCCCCTGGTCGATCAGCATCTTCACCAGGGCCGCCACCTCCTTCAGCCTCTTCGAGGTCGCCAAGGAGCTGCCTCCGAACTTGATCACCGTGCGCATCACCTTCGCCGTGGGAGCGGCGGGAAGGGACACGGCCAGAGCGTCCGTGCCGGACGCCACCCCAGCCGCTGCATCCGCGGCCCTGCGTAGATGCGGAGGACAGCGAAAAAAAAATCGGGAGTCGATATCTCGGGGTATTAGTGTGGAAATCACCCTAATATCAAGGAAAAGACATGCACTATTATTAGTACTGGACTATTATTCGTACTATAAGTCGTGTTCTTATTAATAGAACGAGTAGCCTAAGCCCTAGCGGCATGACACACGCCACCGCCGCTGCTGCATCCGCGGCCCTGCGTATATAGAGAGGCGTGTCAACAAGGGAGTGGTTGGTCAAATACACGGATAGGGGGGAATGGGTGGGGGAGGGGGAGTGTACTCATGTTGTGCACGGCCGTAGTCATATGACCATCGACCCTCGGGGGGGGGGGGGGTACTCATGTTTTGCACGCGGAACAAAGGTTCTCCACCCCGCACAAATGATCTACTCGACCGCCAGCTTTGGTGACCGCCAAAACAAAATAACAAAAAAAACGGCACCCTGGTTGTCTAGCTCACGCAGCGAGTGGCGTGTTTTACAGCGTCGTTGCCAACCGACGCCAACCCAACCTATAAATAGGAGGGAGGGGGGGGGCGTACTCATTTGCTGCTTGCCTTAAGTCATTGGGCCGTTAACCACGCACCCCTTCCGAGGGGTAGCACACCAGGAGACAATGAGAAATACGGGAGTCGATATATCGGTATTAGTGTGGAAAGCACCCTCTGTATGAAGTAAGACATCCAGCCTGGACTACGTATTCATAGTCGTTTTCTTATCACGAGTAGGTACTGCCGCTGCATCCGCACCCCTGCGTAGATTTGGAGGACACCGAGAAATTCGGGAGTCGATATCTCGGGCATTAGTGCGGAAAGCACCCTATACTAAGCAAAAGATATACAGCCTGGACTATCAATACTTGTTTTCTTATTACGAGTAGGTACTGCCGCTGCATCTGCGGCCCTGCGTAAACTTGGAGGACAACAAGAAATTCGGGAGTCAATATCTCGGTATTAGTGTGGAAAGCGCCCTACGTATATTAAGTAAGAAATCCAGCCTGGGCTATTAATAGCTGTTTTCTTAGCACGAGGAGGTATCCTGTACAGTTGTATAGCCTAACCTAAGCCCTATATGTAGCGGCTACGTAAGGCATGCCAAAAACGGGGTTTTAAGACTTGTGCCGTAAATAAAGCCCGCCGCCGTCGAAAACAATTTGGAGTAAGACACGCTTTTAAGACACATTTCCGTTCTGTTTCTTAAATGTCTTGGACACGGCATGGTACGCCACCGCCACCGCTGCATCCGCGGCCTTATGATATGCGTATATATGTAGAGAGGCGTGTCAATAAGGGGGTGGTTGGTCAAACACACGGATAGGGGGGAATGGGTGGGGGGGGGCGTACCTCATTTGCTGCTTGTTAAGTCAGTGGACCATTGACCACGCATCCTTTTCGAGACGGAGCACACCCGGGGAGGAGTTGATGGACAAAGCAAACTAAGCAATTTATTTTTGGAGACACACTGATAGTAAACAGGACCAATACTGATAGTAAAAATAGGTAAACAGGACCAAAGATTGTTAGTAAAAATAGGGAAATAGGTAGGTTTTTGAGTATACCGTAGGTTCTGTACACTATGACCCCCCGTAATACTACAAGGAGTACACGGGGAAAACTACTCGAAGTTATTGTGGTACACTATTTGTGCTATTTTGTAGAGAACCCGTGCCCGGAGCCACCCTACGCCCCGCGCCCCACCCCCACCTCTGCATCCGCAGGCCTTGTGGCGCAAGGGACCGGCGTGGAGGGTGGGGTGGGGGGAGTTTGGGGAGTGGTTTTAGAGTTTTTGCTGGTTTTGGTTATTGGAGGGGTACCTACGACAGTCGGGGCTAACACCAACACCACCCCAAGACAATCAGCATCGTCGCTTCTTATCTACACAAAATCCGACCAACCCAACCGATACCACCCGCAACAACACAGTCCCGACTACCAACCAACACAGCGAACACTAGCAGCAGCAGGACCACCACCACCACCATCACCACCACCATTACAACCAACACCAGAGCCAAAAGCAACAACAATCAATATCACCAAACGCCAACACCACCAAATGCAACACCAAGCAAGACCACAACCACCACCACCAAACAACATAACGAACAGCAGCAGAAGCAGCAGCAGAAGCAGCAGCAGCAGCACCACCCACACCACCACCAACATTACCATCAGCACCAACAACAACACCAAAAACAACACCAACCAACATCCCAACCACGACCACCACCACCACGAGCAAAGACACCCGCGCTAGCACCAACAAAACCGGGAGCAAGGACAACAAGGCCATAAAAAACACACAACAGCAACCACACACGTCACAAACGCCAGCCCCACCCACCCCAAACCCACCATTACCACCAACATCAACATGAACAAAACCAACAGCAGCAACAGCCACCATCCTCACCACCCCCGCCCCCCGCATCGCTACCGCCACCACCACCAGCAAAACCACCACCACCATCACTGCTACCACCAACAGAGGCGTGCTGCGTTACGGGGTAGCCTTTAGATTTTATGTGCTTCTTATTTGAGGCGCTCTGTGTCCCTTTCATAACCTTGCCGGAGCGCAAAACCAAGACGACCAACCACCACCACCACCACTACTACCAACAGACGCGTGCGGCGGTACGGGTTAGCCTCTAGATTTTCTTTGTTCCTCATTTAAAGGCGCTCTCTTGTCTCCTCCAAAACCTTGACGAAGCACAAAACCAAGACGAATACGCCCATGGCCAATAGGTGCAAAACGAAAAAAAATACGTAGCAGGTAAATCATACTTGGGTTAAGCGTGGTACAGTACCGGACAGATGCTAAGAATCTCTTATTTTTGGCCAGACTGGAATTCTTACGTTAAGACTGGGTGTGTTCCACACTATTTTCAGTACAAAGAGGAGGCATTCTTATTTTCCCCCCGAAAATCTCAAGTATCAAATTATTAATCATCAGATTCTTAACATCTACCGCGTACTGTATTAGGTGCACAACGAAAAGTAATAGCAGGTATATAAAATAATAGGGTAAAGGGTGGTACGTAGTGCGCACTACAGGGAGAAGGGAACTGATTGGAAGGGATTTGGTGGTAATTCGGATAATTGTGACAAATATCAGCATATATATATATACAAGGGCTCCGAATGGGTCGCGGCACCCATGCTTCGGGTAGGGCAGGGAAGAAGTTGGAATTATGCCATCCGTAAACAAACATATAAATTGAAAGGAATGCCAAGGGTTTCATCCGAAATTCATAATTTAGCAGGAGATAAATCCACAACAAAGAAATCAAGCATACGAGCTGGGCCAGCCATAAAACGGAGAAAGCTTCCTAAAGTCTATCTCGTGAACCACTGCAAACCAGGCTACATATATACATCGGGGACACTAACCCTGATATACCACTGCTTATGCAAAAAAAAACGTATGTGAAAAATTCTTAACGTTTGTTTTTCCCGACTACAGTAGATCTCGCCGAGGTATCTGCGAAAACTCGAAAACAGCAACTTTTCGACACACAATTCGTATATAAATCGTACTTTTCAATCAAACCGAAACTTAGTGGAGACAGTGCTGAAGACACAAGGAGAAGAGCGATGAAAAAAGTCTCGTTGCCCAATTCGCCATACATCAAGAGTTATTACCAAAACCGATTCCACACACTAAGTCAAGTCACTACGAAAAAAAACCATTTCTGCGATACCCAGCTCAATTTTGAGAACTGCACCAACTTTTTAACCCCGGATTTGAATTTCAAGTTTAAAGGCATTCACTGTCGGCCCTACTTTTTTTTTGTTCTACTAGTTTTGGTCGCTTTCGTATTTTTTCGGGTGGTTGGATCGGTCATATCTCTTGGAAGAAGAAAAAAAGCTATACGTAGGGCCGAAGGTCAATGAGTCGATGAGTGCATGAGCTACCCCGTGTCCAAAGATCAAGCCCAACTTCTTTTAATTGATGGGGGAATCGCCAAATCCGACTTTTAAACCGTTTTATGGCTGGCCCAGCTCGAAGTACAGAGCAGTATAATAAGTAGCTGCAACACGCGCATGGAAACCACACAAAAAGTACAGCAGGGTGTAAAAACCGTGATGAGAGACACAGAACAGCAGTACTTTTAGCCCTGCATATCATTGTATAGCAGGGCGTGAGTACTCGTACTTCTACATATTCGAAGTATACAGTATGTGCTCGTACTCCTACAAAATGCTCGAGCTTACTGCTGGCTGTACAGCCAGTACCTATTTTTGAAGCTGTGTACGTACTCGTACGAACATGCTTCCATGCATACCTGGTACGTACATTATTCCCTTTACAATACCTGGTACATTAAAGGTACATTAAATCGGGTAAATAAGGCTTACAACCGCTGTCGTAAAGTCCAGAACATAAAAAGCCGCACACTGCAGCAACTTGCGTGTGGACAATGAAAACAAATCGAGTGCGTATTATTTATAGTATTTTTAAGCTGCAGGGTATCATACGACTTAAAAACATGGGATACTAATAATTCATTCGAGGAAAACAATGATTTGAGCCACACTACTCGTACTCCTGTGGAACTGATTGCTGTCGACACTGCCTGTCTGTGTGGCACCACAGCAGCAGCAGTGGTGTACAGCAGTAGTAGTAGATCAAAATGACAAAATGCTCTTACTCGCTCTTGCATACATACGTGTACCCTCCTCGCGTACATGCATACACTCTCGAACAAACTTGTTCAAGTCGACCCTCTCGCCACAGCAGCACTGTGAAATGTAGAGAGCATCTACACCATGAACTCTCTCACTCGAGGATACGCCCTGCGAAGCAACATGGACCTCGGCTCTTCGAAGCAGGCGATGCAACAGGCTGACAAAATATGACTCCTGTATGATACTACTCCAGTTACTTTAAAAAGTCACCCCTTTGTGTTTGTGACTACCCCCCCCCCCTGTTAAGATTCAAAGAAATGCTCGACATGCCACCCAAGATCCAAGATTGTGAACGAACAAAAAATTCTGTGAGATGTCGAAAAATAATTTTTCGACCACCCTCGGGGTAGTCCATATTTCGCGTAGCTGTACGTAGGTATGTCGGCTGAGGCGCAATTTTATCTAAGGATTTCCCTGTATTTGCACTAATTTGCAGTATAACCAGACCAATCACATGCGAGTTTTGTAAGGATTACGTAAGGACGGGCGGTGGTGATTGGTGGCCGCTGACAAGCCTGACAGTCTCGGTGCTGCAAGGAAGCCAGACGTGCGGACGTGCGAGACAGAGAGATAGCGCTGTTGCAAGCCGAATGTTCGGACAATCGCCCTCGCAGAGGGCGGCCCAGCACCCTGGTGGTGTGGCAGTATTTCCCGCCTGTAGTATGTTCCTAGTTGTGTTCTTGGGGCCCTGCGCTCTGTCCCTGCGAGAGGGTCGAAAGTCAGGGCCAGCGCAGGCTGCTCTGTCCCTACACGTATCATCTGCCCAGAGGCCAGATTCACAAACTTTTGAGTGCGGGCGCGTAGCCACACCACAACAACCCCAGCACCAGACTACATAGCCAGCAGCACGAGCTTTGTCTCTGTGGATTCGAGCCCTCGCGGTTACCTGCAGCAGCGAGCAAACCCCGTACTTGCAGTACGAGTACGAGTGCAGAACGAGTTTTCTTTCAGATCTCACACAGAAAATATGCCACACTCTGTCCGCAAATATAAGAGATTTTTTATACTCATAATAGTACCCAAACAGTCCCTATATTTACGGACAAAGGGGTACACAGCACTACCACTCTGTCCGGAAATGTAAGAAGTTATAAGTACTCGTATTAATACTCGTACGGTACTTACATTTTCGGACAAGAAAGTATTGCGACGTGAAAAGTGAACTAAAACCGAACTCTAGAACCAAGTTATATGAACTCTCCCCTGGGAAAACATCCCAATAATTTAATGCCTTAAAAAATGATCCTCAGGTATGGGATCGGAGCCACACACGGCACAGCGCCTATACCTGAGGCAATTTTATCTAAGGATTTCCCTGTATTTGCACTAATTTGCAGTATAACCAGACCAATCACATGCGAGTTTTGTAAGGATTACGTAAGGACGGGCGGTGGTGATTGGTAGGCGCTGACAAGCCTGACAGTCTCGGCGCTGCAAGGAAGCCAGACGTGCGGACGTGCGAGACAGAGAGATAGCGCTGTTGCAAGCCGGATGTTCGGACAATCGCCCTCGCAGAGGGCGGCCCAGCACCCTGGTGGTGTGGCAGTATTTCCCGCCTGTAGTATGTTCCTAGTTGTGTTCTTGGGGCCCTGCGCTCTGTCCCTGCGAGAGGGTCGAAAGTCAGGGCCAGCGCAGGCTGCTCTGTCCCTACACGTATCATCTGCCCAGAGGCCAGATTCACAAACTTTTGAGTGCGGGCGCGTAGCCACACCACAACAACCCCAGCACCAGACTACATAGCCAGCAGCACGAGCTTTGTCTCTGTGGATTCGAGCCCTCGCGGTTACCTGCAGCAGCGAGCAAACCCCGTACTTGCAGTACGAGTACGAGTGCAGAACGAGTTTTCTTTCAGATCTCACACAGAAAATATGCCACACTCTGTCCGCAAATATAAGAGATTTTTTATACTCATAATAGTACCCAAACAGTCCCTATATTTACGGACAAAGGGGTACACAGCACTACCACTCTGTCCGGAAATGTAAGAAGTTATAAGTACTCGTATTAATACTCGTACGGTACTTACATTTTCGGACAAGAAAGTATTGCGACGTGAAAAGTGAACTAAAACCGAAGTCTAAAACCAAGTTATATGAACTCTCCCCTAGGAAAACATCCCAATAATTTAATGCCTTAAAAAATGATCCTCAGGTATGGGATCGGAGCCTGGAATCTCAGAGCTCCCACTTAAACAACGCCTTCTTCTGTCGTACAACTACTTGCAGGCGAGCCTTTCTTTCTTTTATTTTTTTAATTATTTTTGAAAAGAGGAGACCCCTCTTTTTCCGATTGATTTTGTTGCCGTGGGCCCCCTTTCTAAATATACACCATTCCGTCCAGAAATATAAGCACCACTTTTATTTAACAGTAATGTACAGGCGGTGCTTATATTTCTGGACAGAGTGATATATATACACATCAGCGTTGGTCATCCCGTAATTTAGCACGTGTACCACCAGCCAGTCGGTTAGCGGATAAAGTCAGCCAGTTAATCGTCCAGAAAATCGGTCAGCCAGTTAATCGGCCAGTATATCGGCCAGTCGGTTAACCAGCCAGCAAGAATCGGCCAGTGAGTGAGTCAGTCAGTCAAGTCATTCAGTTTAATCTAGGTAGGTCGGCCAGTACTTCCGCCAGCCAGTTAATCCGCCAGTATATCGGCCAGCCAGTTAATCGGCCAGTATATCAGCCAGCCGTTCCGCCCGTCGGCTTTTTCAGTCCCTCTATAGGTTGATCGGTCGGTCAGCCAACCGGCCAGCCATTTGATCGGCCAGCCACTGCTGTACCGAACAGTCAGTTATTCGGCCAGCCAGCCAATCAGCAGATCAGCCAATCAACTACGTAGGGTCCCCCTATTGGTTGGTCGGTCGGATACAGCAGTAGTAATTCCAGAATCAGGTATATACGTGCAGCACTATTGGGGGGGACCATACGTTAAGTAAATCGGACAAAATCTTGTTAGTAAAAATACGTAAATATATAGGTTTTAGTGTATACCGTAGGTCCTATTTACTAGTATTCCTAGTGTTTACTATGCTCCCCCGTGACGCGAAACCCTCAAAAAAGCCGACTAAACCCTGATGCCATACTGCTGTGTATTGCTACATATCAGGTAGATAAAAACAGTATGAGTGTATGATACGTATCAAGGCCAATGAATTTCGCGTTGTGTTGGAAATTGCACCCACTATCTGAACTTAGCCCCTTAACCCACTCAGAACTGAAAAAAACTTATCCCACACTAATTCCAAGTAGTTTGCCCCCAAATTGGTGGGACCAGTTCTCAAGGAGTTAAGAACCAGTCCCCCGTTTGTGGGGACAAAATACTTGGAATTGGTGTGGAATAACCACACCTTGTTCAGTTATTAATGGGTTAGGATAACTTCGACCAGATCTGAGATCCGATTCGTCAATCGGCCGGCCAGGTAACCGGCTAGCAAAAAAACGGCCAGTGAGCCAGTCAGCAAGTCAAATCAGTCAAGCCATTCAGTCCGTCCACCAGTCTCTTTGGGCAGATATCCCGCCAGCCAATCAAGTCGTAAATAATTTACCCGCTACGTACATAGCCAGTGGGCCGATCAGTACATCGGCCAGCCGGTAAATCGCCCAGTATATACACACTGGCCTGTCAGTTCATCGGTCAGTAAATCGGCCAGCCAGTCGTTCATTCGCTCAGTGTAGGTTGGCCGACCGCGCAGCAGCAGCTGCTGCTGTACGAATGTAAGCTGTACTCGTACCATAGCCTGCGACGTGCGTATGCACATACAAGTACGAACTTTTACCGGTGTATGAATACCGTAATATTAAAAAAAATAAAAAACAACAGGTGTGAGCTCGAGGATTTCGTCGAAGCTCATCTTTGAATACCGTAATATGTAATGTGTAGTATCCCTCTGCAATTGCCCCATGGGGAGAGCGATTGATTTTTTAGCATATTTCGTCCTCGGGGATTCCCACGCATGCATGATAGGGGCGGACTACGTGAAAAAAAAAGCTTATTGCCCGCCGGAGATTAAACGCATGACGTTTTGATCACTTTCTCGGATATTTGGAGGGGGGGGGTAGGTGTACTCATATTGTGCACGGCCGTAGTCGTATGACCATAGACCCTCGCATCCCTACAATGCCGGGACGGAGCACGTCGGGTTTTCACCAACCAGGCAGACATTGCTTGCACCAAGCGCGAAGCGCCGTGAGGTATTGGGCGAGTCGCATGGAGGGTGAGCTGCATCCTGCTAAGAACCGCCTCTGAGGCGGACTTGCATATGGACGACAGCTTCAATGAGTTAATTTAATTTCTGGTGTGGCCACTTCCGGAGACAGCAATGGGTTTTACTATGTAACTGCCTCGCGGATGCCTTACCATATTAACACTACGTGATACGACCATTCCCCTTGTGCGGAGCAAAGGTTCTCCACCCCGCACAAATGATCTACTCGACCGCCAGCTTTGGTGACCGCCAAAAAAAATAACAAAAAAAACGGCACCCTGGTTGTCTAGCTCACGCAGCGAGTGGCGTGTTTTACAGCGTCGCCGCCGGGCAACCCCAACCCACCCAAAAAATAAATAATTTGTGGGGGGGGGGGGGGGGGGGGCTCTTTCAAATGCGTGCGAAAAAAAGCTGAGGGGGGACGAATGGCGGTCAGAAACCCCTCTTATGCTCGAAATGGCGTGCTTTGACGATGGTGTCCGCAAGACGTTTACACTAGTTTACCATGCAGGGAGGAGTTTCCGTACCTTGCAGGATAGCTACGGAATCTGGAAACTACCTCTGACCTCATCTCCCTCTCAACTACGTGCGGTTCTTCGGCATACGAAGCCATATTTTTTAATCACGAGAAGACTTTCAGCCCTTCCCTCGCGCGAAACATCGCGTCGAATTTGTTACGGTTACGAAGTCTAGCTTTAAAACCACGAAAAACAGCTGTATTGTTGTATTCCGAGTTCGTATTGAAATAAGCGCGGAACAAGCTGTTTTCGGAGTCTACGTATTAGGGGCCAGGTAATAAACAGCTGCTTATGTACACTACACAAGTATTCGTATATATACGCTACTCTGTACGAAATATAAAGGACCGTTTTCTTTTATACTCAACATTGAAACAAAACGTCTTAAATTTTCGGCATTTTTTTTCCGAGCCTTCGTAATGTCGTTGGCAAAAAGGGGAGTGGCTACACCCAAGTCGATGGACCTACGAGTAAGCCTACGTACAGGCAGTATATAACAATAACTAGGGAATAAGAGGCCCTCCCGCCCCCACGGCGGTAGGGCCATTGAAGCAAGTAGTAAATATATAGAGGCTCAAATAAAAAATAATGAAGAATAAAATTGGAAAAAAATTGACGACGAAGATTCCACAGATGCTCCGAGTACCTTGAAGTCAAGTAAGGAGTATTGGAGAAAGCATACTTCAGGTACTTCGTGTACTCGGAGTATTTCGGGGTTCAATACTCCGGGATACTCTGCTCGTACTCGGAGTATTTTGGGTATGAACACTCTCGATACTGACTTGTCACTCCGAGTATTTCGGGGTCCGATACTGCGCATACTCCTTCCGTGTACTCCGAGTATTTGGGGCTTCAGTACTGCTCATACTCCAAGTATCCGAGTATTCAGGCCGCCAGTACTCGAATACTCTAAGATCTCGGAGTACGAAATGTACTCGATACTCGGAGTATACTCGGAGTGTGAAGTACGTTAGGAGCATCTTTGCATCATTTGAAAGACTCGGCCGTCATTCCCCCCAGGTTCTGGGAGCATGTGACTGGCGTTTATAGCATTTCACAATTCACAGATGCTCCCATTATCTCGGAGTAATATTAGAGTATTTTCGAGAAAAAATACTTCAGGTACTTTGTACACTCGCAGTATTTCGGTGTCCAATACTCTCGATACTCGGAGTACTCCGATAATTTACGTAGGTGTTTTTACTCCGAGTACTGCTTGTATACTCGAGTATAAGTACTGTCATACTCCCAGTACTCGGAGTATTTTGGGCCTTCAGGTACTGTTCATACTCCAATACCCGAGTATTTAGGCCACCAAGTACTCTAATACTCTCAGTACTCGGAGTACGAAAAATATCGATACTCCGAGTATACTCGGAGTGATCGAGTATATACTCGGAGCATCTGTGGAAGATTCTTAATAGGAGTACAAATGTTAGAAAGACGAAGGGGATTGACTCCGAATCAATGCGGGTTGTTTGATGGAAAACATATTTGAAATAGATGTGGCCAGGGGGGACAGGGGGGGGGCTGGCTGTGTTCCTGAGAGCACGTTGTTTTTTGTTGTCGGTTGTCTCACGGTCATAGCGAAAGGGCCTTGCAAAATCCACTCGCGAGATTGGCTGTGCTGATGATCGAGATCATTTGACGTCGTGCATGCATGCATACCGAGTTTTTCGTGAAACTATAACAGGGCACAAATACTGCATATCTCTGCGTACGTATATACAGCAGGCACATTGTATGTACGTTATACAGCAGGCACGTTGTATGTACGTACTATAAATGATAAATTCAAGAGAAGAAGAAGTCGTACAGCACCGCGACAGAGGTTTGCGCAAAACGAAAAACCGCAAAGCGGTACTACGTTGCTGTTCCAGTGAACGGACAAGACAGATTGGAAACATAATAACGCATGCATTTGAAGACATACGCAACAAGCTAACGTTAGGGTTATTTATAAATACGTATATACGTGCGTGCAGCAGACAGCATGATTACAGCATGATGCAGGCTCGCGAGGATGTCACGTGAGCATGTCACCTGGGCATGGCTCTGAACGTGGTGTGTCGTTGAAGAGCTATTATATGGTGTCTCGCGACACCGTCTAGCCTGGTATGATACCTGGTATCCTGGTACCACCTCATTGCGCCGCATTCGCAAAAATGGTATATTTCTTGCCATCGCAGAATGTTCGAGATTGGTTTTAGAAACCAAAACAAGCAAACACAGCCACCACCACCACTACCACCAGCGACACGTTTCTGCTGGTGCTGGTGCTCAGCTGGTGGTGTGGTAATGGTGGCGGTGCTTGACTTGAGATGGTTGTTGGTGATCTCTGGTACCTGCTCGCTACCTGGTACCTGGTATGGGGTGGAATACGTATGCTTGTTTTCCCGAGGACCACCTGTGGTACCTGGTAAGTAGGCCATGCGACATGACCAAGCTTCGCGAACTCGGGACGGCTTTGAACACGAGCGAGGTAGGAGGAGGGGGCGTTATCTAGGGGCCTTCAGAGACCCCGTCCGTTTCTAAAGCAGTGGTGCTTTCGTCGCGTACGGTGACAGAAGGCCACGTACGTATCATACGATACGAGTACGACCAGAACGAGGATGGACGATACAAATCTCAGCAAAGGTTAAAAGTAGCAACCGACTGCTGCAATACCCGTACGCAGAGCAGCCGCGAATCGCTGTGGCCACGACGACAGGCACGGCGCACGTACGGTTGTACTACGAGTAAGTACCCAGCCTGCGACGTAAGAAGACGTGCCGGGCATGCCGGCGTAGGGATAAGCGTGCGTTTCGAACGTGTGTGGGACAAAAAAAAATGTTTTTTTGTTTGTTTGCATTTGCTCCACTCTAAGTTGCTATGATAAAGTGGGCATCAAAGATCACTTGATTAAAGTATTGTTTTTTGGGCATCAGACGAACTATATATAATAGATAGATATATATATATCGACGAGGTCTTCCCCAAGCCACCCTTACATACACCGCTATTAACAATGAATACCTCGTAGCGCTTTGTGCTCCTCCCCAGGGTTGGAACACATCGGCCATGATATTCATTCAGTACGTAGCCTTTGCGACGTTCCTTGTCCCACAAATCATACTATTTTAGATAAAGCACTATTAATAGGTACCAAATATATCACGATTTTTGGGTTCGCACATTTTTTCTCGTTTTTCCCAAAAAACGCGCGGCGTAGTCGGGGTGGGGTCGGCGCCGTAGACTGGGTTATAGGGGTAGGGTTGGGTTGGGTCGACGCCCGGTCTTGTTGATGTATTCAAAACCCCCCACAAAAACACAAAACAACACAAAAAAAAACACTGAAAACCCCTACAAGTATTCATGTAGGTATAAAGCGTAATGTGTTTTGGTACTTTATCTGGTATGATTTGTGGGACACGACCGGTGAACGCGCCTCCTGTTAATATTATTGACCGGGGGGGGGTGTTACAACTACACAGTACAGCAGTACAGCAGTATTACGGGGGACCACTTGGGGACCTTAGTAAATAGGACCAAATACCGTTGGTAAAAATAGGGAAATATATAGGTTTCTGTGTGTACCGTAGGTCCTATTTACTAGCATTAGCCCACCCCTGTAATAGTGTGTGTGTGTGTTTTTTAATCCTCCGGCGGATGGATAAAAATAAAGCGTACGCCCGTAGTGGTCGTTCTACAGTGCCGGTTGCCAGCTATTTAGTGCCGGTGAACTCGCTTGGCACGCACAGGTGGGATTAACCAGTTTGTGGTACGAGTATCATACGTAGTGTGCGGAGTAGTTAGTGCCGGTTGACACTACGTATAGTGCTGGTGTTGCTGGCGGCTGGCGCATACATGCCGGCACTACGAGATGGACCACTACTGTTGCTGTACCTATACAGTAGTCTAATACCTGGTATGGGGTACAGAGCAGTACGCGTATAAGGCTACGAGTATACAAAAAACCGGAACTACGAGATGGACCACTACTACTCGTACTGCTGTAGCTACTTTAATACTTCAAGCTGCTGTACCTATAGTCTAATGGGGTACAGAGCAGTATACGACTATACAAAAAACATATGTAATACTGTAGTCATATCCTTACTCGTACAGCAGCAGTAGAGCTGCATGAATGGCCTGTGGCTACCTGAGACTCAATTTTATTTTCAGTCAAGCACCGCTGCAGCGGTGAGAGGTGTACATTTCATACCGGTACGTATGTACATGGTACAAGGTTCCCCTCCGGGACGTGCCTAGGGGAGTGGCGCAAGAACGAACATGAAAACCAAACAGCATACATAGAAGTCTATAGATGACTTGGTTTTCGTGAGCGGGTCGAAAATGACTTGATTTTAGTGTGAGTTCAAAATTGACTCGGTTTTTGTGTGGGTGGTAAAATTATTATATTAATTGCCTTCCGACAATGTGCAGGGCATTATTAATTCAGAATAAAAATTAACTTGTTTTTTTGTGTGCGGGCGGGAAATAATCGAATTGCCTTGATTTCGATGTAGGGATTAAATTGAGTTGGCTTTTACTATTATTTCGTTTGCCCTCCGACAAAATGCAGCCTGATCTACAACATTGATCACTCATAAACATCCTCGAAGATGAAAAAAATAAGGGCTAACTTAGTGAAACAAAAAGGAAACCTTATGGATTGAAACTCCATGGCTAAAGCCCTGGAGAATACATAATACGTATATTAATATGGAGTCTCATTCCTTCCTGCATCTTCTCCTTCGTGCGTAATCTCTACCAGGTATTATATGTACATGCATGCGTAATTGCTGTTTTATTTTTTAGTGCTTGGTGTCTCGATCAAAATCGAGTTACTGTCGTTCTTGTGGGCGGGCTGAAAACGATTAGGTTTTAGTGTCGGGGTCCAAATTTATTAGGTTTTAGTGTAAGCATCTTAATCTACTTGAAATTTTGGTGTGGGTAGTCGAAATTTTCTTGGTTTTTGTGTCGGGGCATCGAAATGGACTTCATTTCTAGAGTTCGCATCGAAAAAAACTCAATTTTAGAGTTGGGATCGAACATTACTTGATTTCAGTGTTGGGATCGAAATGATCTTATGGTTTTTGGATGAAGGTGGTTGAGTGTCGGGATCGAAGTTGACTTAGTATTTGTGTGGGGGTCGAAATGTACTTTGTAAACGCCATATAATTACAGAGGGCCCTAAACACTCACTCTTGTGCCCGTGACGTGATAACAGAGATTTCCAGAGTAGTGATACGTATTTAGTAAGTAGTTGTACTCGCGAGTACCCGAGCATTTTTACTATATAAGGGATAAAGCTCTGGAAAAATTGCAGCAAAAAAAGCAACATACAGCCTACTCGTACTGTGTACTCATACCCTCGTACCTGCATGCCAAAAAAATAAAAGGAAACAGAAGACGTGTCCGGGTTTGAACTCACGTATTAATTTCACGTCAGGACGTTGGACTCAACATATTACGCGATTACTTGCCAGGAATAAATATTGCTCGTTTTTTGTGTCAGACCGCCCGAAGACAGCTGTGTGTGGTATCATCGCATGCATCGGCATGCAGAGCATACGCATGACACATGGAACCCATCAACAGCAGCAGCGAGCAGCAGAGAGGTGATGTGGCTTGGTGGCGGATTGCTGGCTCCTACGAAAGCAACTACCCGTAGCAAAAACACAGAGCACAGCACAGACAGATATGTTTCCAAGGCGCACAGCCGTGTAGTACCACTCTGTCCGGAAATGTAAGGACATTTAATATATATTTCGAATGAACAAACGATGCTTAAATTTTCGGACATCGGAGAGTTTCGTACATGAGCGTCGATCTGCAGGTACCACGATTAGTAAGATCACAGGGTCCGACAAAAGCAACTAGCCACGGTGCAGCACCTATCTGCTGCATGCGCATGCATGGTGTAATGCCTACTGCTGCTGCTGGGCGGCAGGTTTGTAACCATGAGATTGTACTGCAGCTGCCTCTCTGCGGTGCTGCTGCTGTCCTTGTGTGCTCCCGGTGCTCCGGGCAAGAAACTCACAAAAAAACGTACGACCGAAAAAAACAGGGCCTCACGCAGAGCAAAACACAAAAGGGCCAACACAAAATATCCAAATTAATACCATGCATTATTTTTTACGGCACACGACAGATAGATGCACAGCGCGCCGTACATACATACGACACACCTCATACATAGCACAGCAGCAGAGACGAGAGAAGGTGGATATTGGTGATGACTGATTGACGGATGCAAGCCTCTCTGATAAAGCAACTATGAATACCCACAGCAGTACATGGTGGACCTGCCACACGCCACGTGCTGTAGCCCGCTGCTGCCTGTGATGCTCATGCTATATAGGCGGTGTTGTGACGTTGTTTGTGTTGCTAAATTTGCATGTTGTCTGATGTTGTCTGAAGTCTCTCATCGGATCCCTGCGGTGAGATTCGAGGAAGAAACATGAAACAAATCGGGAAAATAATAACAGTTTATATACTAAAATTCAATTAAATTGGTCCTTATAATTTCGGCCAGAGTGAGTTCGGATCCTTCAGACACAGCAGCAGCAGAACAGAAAAGTAGATGGTGGAGTACGGACCGCAGGCTCCGATCATCACAGCTGGCCACAGCAGTACATCGCACATGTGCATGTCACACACGCACGGTGTTAGCTGCTGGTGCTTATGCTGCGGAATTGTAACGTTGTGCTCCCATGTTATGTTGTCTACCTGTTGTATACTGGTACATATGTCTGGGCTATCCTGCGCTCACCACGAGCTCGCGAAAGGGCAA
>MEHQ01002823.1:0-39402 GCA_008828725.1 Saccharina japonica
ACTCATTTTTTGCTGGCCTGCGTCATTTGACCATTGACCACGCATGCATCCCTTCCGAGATGCACCGTTCACATCGCTAACAAAGACACCTCCAACATTTGAGCGTTCATACAGTATACGTTTTTTCCCTTCCTATTTCGCCTTTTGTGGCCACCATTTATCTCCCCCTAGGTAGCCATCGTTTTCTCGCTATTATCGAGCATACTTCTCCATATCACAGTCGTCTATTTTCCTCATCGCTTCCTCCAACGCACCCCGCTCCTGCTTGTGCTCCGCCTCACAACCAGCAACGTACTCACATACAAGCACCAGAGCGTGGAAGTCCAGCGGCTGGCTGACCGCGATCAGAAGCGCGATCGTTCCCAGAGCCCACGGGTGCGTCCCGTACCGACTCTCCTCCATGAGCTTCTTCGGCAGCAGGCCCCTCTCCGACATCCCGATGAGCGTCTGACTCGTCACCGTCATCTCGGACAAGAAGGACCCGCTGTTGGCCACAGCCGCCGTAATCGTTAGCCAGGCTCCAAGCCACTTGCCCCCCGCGATGGCGTCGGCCGCGTACCTATGATACCGTTTAGAGAGGCATGCGCCAGAAATCGCGATGGGGGGGGATATGATCCGCATGGCGTAGTGTCATTGACCATGGACCCTCCCATCCCCTTTAACCCAAGCCGGACGAGGTTCACTTTGGGTTTTTCACGCTGTGTGTGTGTTGGTATCATGCCTGCACGGCCCTATCGTAGACAGATAGGACCCTCCGCATCCCACAATGCCGGCGGAGCAGTTGTGATTTCTCGACACTTGCAAGGGCTTCGGAGAGGGTGGCGACCCAAGAGAATTGTGCCAGACTGCCTTGGCCTTGCGCACAGTGGTCTCGCGACTTATGAGTTCGTTATAGGACGCTTAAAGTAAGCTGAGAATTGGCTCACTTGCGGGTCGAAGGGCTAAGTGGGCAGCTCACTTAAACTGCCACAGGGTAATGTACCCAATCACTTGTCCCCCGCCATGGCGTCGGTCGCGTACCTATGATACCGTTTACAGAAAATATGTCCGTTGACGGTCAGGATTTCGCCCGTCAAGACTTATTTAGAGTTATGTAGTAGTTTTAGTGTGGGGAGGTTCTTGACGGCTATCGTTGACGCATGTCCTTGACGGCCGTCCTTGACGGCTATCCTTGACGGCTGTCCGTCAAGGGGCAAGAGGACCGTCAACCATCGCATCATCATTGTTTTAGAGAGGCATGCGTAACAAATCGGGGGAAATTAGACCACGTGCCGGGGGCACCGGGGCCGGAAGGTGGGGCGGGGACGGTGGCAAGCCAAGAGAGCCGATATTAAAAATGATCGAGGTCGCGGGGCAACGATGGGAGGCGCATCCAATCACGGGTCCGCCATAGGAGTTTGGGAGGGCAAAGCGCTGGAAACGCGAGCGAGCGGAATTTGATACGTAGTCACAACGCGCGAGTATGCAAGTATTATATCAGCAAAACAAAATGCGCGGCGAATCAACGAGTTCAGCAGTTCCTGTTCGGTTCCTGTTCGGTTCCTGTTCGGTTCCTGTTCGGTTCCTGTTCGGTGCCTGTTCGGTTCCTTTTCGGCATAGTTATCTCGGAATTGACCACGACGCCTCGAGCTACCGGTTGCCCTTGCCTCGCAGAGAAGTGACACCTGAAGTAGCTGCAGAACAAAATATTGCGGCCGTATTATTGGCGCCTATGTAAAATGTTGCTCGCTTGCGCACCTAAGGTATCCGGGCTCCCACTCGGGGTAAAGCGCAGGGTCTGTTGCCCCTGCGGCCACGAGATGAATGGTGCCGTTGATCAAGGTCTGCATGCCGGCAGCGTAAAGGATAGCCCGAGGAAAGTTCTTGGAACAGTCCTTGACGTCCGGGCCAACAGATGCCACCTGCGAAAAGGGAAGGTGGAGTCGCGATGGTGAAGGTCGAGTGGTTGGAGGGTTAACCAGGCATGTACTAACAGGAAGGGAGGCATACTGCGTATTGCTCCATGTTTTCCCGCCTGCTCTGGACCAATGTCGTATCTAGCGTTGACCCACATGACCCTTACCCTTATGCTCATTTTGTTTACTTCATTTTTTCTTCCCATTCAGTACCCTCGCCCTTATTTTCTCTCTCCCTCCTAGTCGTAACTTAGAGGCAAGGTCACATAGCAGGCTCTCCTTCCCCCTCCCCACTATTTATAGTTCGTGCGTTCATTTTCATCGCGAGAAGAATTCAGCCCTTTCTTCCCTCGTCGACTCGCGCCGTAATGCGCCTACCCACGCTACGCGCTCTCAGCAGTACTATTAATAGTACAAAAATAACCTGACATCTGACTCTATGTACTGTATCCAGTTATTTGGATTAACAGTCTCCAGTCGAGTGATCTAGATTACCAGCCTCCAGTCGACATCGCCGGCCGCGGGAAGAGTGGTACCTCAATCAACGCGAACTCTATTAATAACCTACTGATCTATGCCAGTAGGTAAAATCTGTCAATAGCTCTACTGACCTTCTGCCAGTAGGTGGACGTCCAAAACATTATCTGGATGAACAGCCTCCAGTCCACGTCGCCGGCCGCGGGAGGAGTGGTCACCGCACCCCAATCAACGCGGAAAATGCCGAATCCCACCATCAGCACAAGGGGAAGCATCGTCAACGCGAACACCACTTCCTCCGCGCTGGCCACCACCTAAAAACAAGAAACAAGAAACAGTAAACGATAAAGAAGAAAGAAGAAAGAAGAAAGAAGAAACAAGAAACAAGGAACAAGAAACAGTAAACAAAAAAGAAGGACATCGTGGGCGGCAAGGGTAGAGTCGACTCAGAACTGATAACAAACAACCGAAACAACCAAACGCAGAGCAGAGCGCTCGAGAAAAGCGATGCGCGGGCGCGGGGTACTTAAAGCGCAATATTTTCAGTTTAGTCGAGTCAGAACTGATGACAAAGGAACAAACAAAAATTAACGCAGGGCAGAGCGTCCGAGAAAAGCAGTGCGCGGGGTGCCTACAGAGTAAGAGTTCCAGCCTAGTCGAGTAAGAACTGATGACGAACGAACAAAACAAAAAGCTAACGCAGACAGAGCAGAGTGCTCGAGAAAAATAAGGCGCGGGTATCCAGCTTGCCTTCGTTCAATCTCCCACGTTGTCGATATTTTATACCAGGTACGTACAGAGAATGCGCGATCGCACTTTAAAAAAATGGGAGCTACTGTAACATGGGCTGGCTCGATTTGTTTGCTCTCGACACATGTGAAAAACATTTATTTATACCGAAATTAGCGTAAAACACACACCCTCCATCACGTTTTTTTATCGAACTCCGTCCGCTGTATGTTCGATCGATTTGAGTACCGGTAGTCGAAACTCAGCCTTTGCAAGCTAATTGGGCCATGTAAACACAACGGTCGCGTGTATTCTATAATACCTGATACTTTTTTTGGTCGTTCCGTGGGCGTTGTCGACCCTGCTAAGGACATAGGACCAGACCACCCCGACCCTCATGCTCGCATACCAGGTACGGCCGAAGGAGAGACGCCCAAGGCGGCTTTACGATATCCAGATTTCGACTTGACGCTCCTTCTCGGTCACCCCGAAACAAAAGGAATGCTTTGTACGAGTGGTAGACTGCAGTTTGATCCCTTCACTACCGGTACGCATTAATGTATATATATAGTAATGTATATATAGTAATCATAACCAAATATGGTGTGTACACATTAGGGGGGATGTATGATTTTTGGGTCTATCGCGTGTTCTGATTATATACTTGTAATACAATGTATTGCTATGCCCCCCCCGTAATACTTAGTAGTACATTAAGGCCAAAACTGTGTGTTTAACTCGCCACAAAAGATCAGTCTCCTACGTATGTACGATAACATGATAACATGGTATTCATGGTAAATTTACCCTAAGATGGGGCCCACAGGGTGCCTGCTACACACGAGCCGCACCACTTTCCGCCGAAAATTCCGCGCACACGAGGATACCCTATCATAGCGATACACGAGGCCGCCCGAGGTAAAAGGTAGGAAGCGCATGAGAACCGAAGTCTTCGACACACCCGTCTGAATCGGGGGGGGGGGGGGGGGGGGGGGGGGGCAGAGAAGGGAGGAAAGGCACAATCCCAACACAGCTGTCCCCATCTCGGGGTAAATGTTAACCCTTTACCTAGTGCAAAAAAAGGCAAAAAGACCCATTAAATCCACGTAGTTTGTCCCCAACAACGTGGGTGCATTTCTTAGCCATACGACGTAGTTTACTACGACTTGAACAAATAGCCAACTCTATATCCAACTGTTTTGTCCCAAGACTAACGTGGGCTAAGGGGTTAAATGCGTGGGGGAGGGGAGGGGGGTGTCCCCATGCCATGCATGGCCGTAGTCGTATGACCATAGACCCTCATATCTCTACAATGCTGGGACGGAGCACGTCGGGAATCCACTGACCAGGCGGACATTGCTGGTACCAAGCGCCAAGCGACGTGAGGTATTTGGCGAGTCGCATGAAAGAGTTAGCTGCATCCTACTAAGAACCGCTTGTTCTGCGGACTTGCAATGCATGACAGCTTCGAATGGGGGAGGGGCGCTAATATCGCACTCCGCTCGGGGCGCCTCACTGCAGCCTCTGTAGACGGTTCATGTCAGCCTCGCGACGGAAGAGTACGGTGCACTTTATTACTGCAAACGCAAAAAAATTGTACCTGGTATGTTTTAACACACCCGTAGGACAGCCGTAGGACAGCCGTAGGTAGCATGGTCCTATGGTAATGCGGCACGCTCACACCATCACAAGACGGGGTGGTAACACCGTACTTCTCACTTGTTGTTTTTACAAACGTTAAAAAGACAACTCAGCTCGTGAGATTGAAGAAATAATAGCTCTTCATGGGTCGTGACGCCAATCCGCGGGTTGGAACATAATTTTTTTGAAATCTCACGGGTCGGGTTCGGTCGGGTCGGGTCGGGTCGGGTGGGGTCGGGTCAGGATCTTTTTAGATTCCCACGGGCCGGGTCCGATCACCTTTACCCGCCCCGACCCGACCCGACCCGACCCGACCTGACCCGACCTGACCCGCGAGGTTTGACCCGACCCGTGAACAGCCCTGAAAAAAAAAAAAAATCGTCGACACTTTGCTTTATCTCTCACCGCAGAGCCTCTGTAGACGGCCCAGGTCAGCCCCGCGATGGAAGAGTACACGAACGCCCAGCGCAGCGCGCCGGTGAGCCCTAGGAATTCCGCGATGATGAGCGGGTACAAGGCGTTGTCGAGGAAGGAGGTCGCGAATGACCAGACCGCGTCGATGAAACCCCACTGTGCGCCGAACGCCTCGGACACCCACGCGATGCTCCCTCGATGGTCCTTTTCCAAACGAAAAAAAAATGGGAATATTTTTTAGCACTTGGTGTAAACAATGCCATGTTTCGAAACGGAAATAAACGGGATACAAATAAATTACACTATTAATAGTACCGTGAAAACGAAAAAAACTGGGATACTACTATTAATAGTACCAGGTTTCGAAGCGAAAATCGATGAGTTGAAATCGCTATGAATAGTACCGTGTTCGGGTTTACAATCCACTACCCTGATATAGCCTACTTAAGGCTGTTTCTCTTTTTTTTCTTCATCCCATGTATTGTCTTCGCACTTCTGTCCCTCTCCCTCCATAGTCGTAACTCAAATCCGGGGTCAAAAAGCAGGCTCTTCTCCCTCCTCCCCACTACGGTTCGTGCCTTGATTTTTATCGCGCAGAGGGTTCAGCAGGCCCAACGCTTGTCAATCTTCATCAAATTTTGCCAACTCACGCTCTCGCGCTTTCCGCTAGTCAAGATCTTTTTTGCGAGAAAAAGTCCCTACGAGCATGCACTCGCGGGGCTCGAACTCACGACCTTGACTTTAACAGGGACGAGATTCACCTGTCATTCCACCAGGGTCGTGGAACACTCTCTAGGGACCGGAAAACCGGAATGCCTTTTCCAGTCATTGCAGACGGGAGCGATTCATGTTACAACCGTCAACAGCGTTTTGAAGAGGGAGCACTTGATTTTCGCGTTTTTGATGAGCGTTTATGTCTTCAAGGATATACCTGGTACACTTTACCGAACATAACAGCAGACATTACTGTCCGCCCGAAGGTGGGCGAGAGAAAAAAAGGCTTACCTGAAACGTTGTCGTGAGCTCGGCCGTGATGAAGCAAATCGGCAGTTGCCACACCAAGGGAAGCACCACGAAGAAAGCCAGGGTAACCATGAAAGGCCCCGCAGCCTTTACCGCCTGCCACCAAAGGAAAACCGTTTCAAAACAGATTTTACGAAATTACGTCAGCACTATCGTAGAATAAACCAACCTTACGGCATTATCCAAAAACAGCACGTGTCAAGTGTGCTTTGTTCGCAATCACCGCGGACGTTTCCCTCCCGCTTCGGCGCAAGTCTTCCACGATCAAGTTTTGTTTCGTTACTTTGTCTACGGCAGTATCCCCGTATAGACGATGGTGTATTTCGTAGTACGGTACTGCCCGCGCCCGTAGTAACCAGCGTCAGGTCCGTATTGAGAGGCCAATTTCTTATCGAGAAACCTTGGGGTCTCCACTAGTCAACATGCACGCATCTCCTTGTCGCCCGATGTGCTGCGGCCTCTTCATGGAGTCCCATTAACCACAAAGATTTGACGTCCTGTGCATGTACCAGGTATACGAGTGCACGAGTTCTCCTCCTGTACTTTGATAAGTATCACCATACATGCCCTCAAAACGATTCGGTGACCCCAAAGCCCCCACTACATGGGCGCAACTTTCCAACTGAACAAGCCAACAGCATACCATACGTCCCACGGAGCAGCAGTATCTACTCTTACGATACAACGAGCAGAGCGATGTCGGGTGTCAGAGCACACAATGTGGTTGGGTCATCTGGAGCTACCAGGCATACGCGTAGGGGTAACAGTTTGATCCATTGCCCAGACCAGGGTGGTAATGCTTGTAACACTCTCCCCGCCTCTGAACGGCGGGATCTTTGGGACGTCTGTACCGTATACGGCCGTACGTACGGTGACCTACCCACTTCGTTTAAATACCTGGGGAACCAGGGAAACGAGTTTTTTCAGGGACACACGCGCAAGCGTTTCTATAAAAGAAACTTCGAAGTGAGATTCGAATGAGTGGGTTTGACGACGTCAAATGTGAACGTGCTACGTGCTCTACCTACTGAGCAATATTCAGGGGTAAAATATCGATCGATTACCCAGTCAAGGGTACTATAGAACTAACTATAAGCTCGTTTGGGCTGGTCGGTGTTACTTGCCCGGTTTACTTGCCTTATAAGGGTGGCTACTTTTTCTTCTTTATGATAGCTTACAAGAGCTCTTCTTTTGTTCTTCTTCCTTGCGCGGTGGCTACGTACGAGTAGCTGGTAAGAGCAACGAGCGCCTGGTGTGTTAGAGTTTGTAGGTCATACCCCATCGGTTCTCCCTTTTCAGCTTGCGACACCCCCGGGATATCAAGTCAACCGTAATCCCGAAGGGGAGCCTTGCAACAGGGTATGACACCATACCTGTGGGAAGTTTACACATGAATACGTAAACCAAACACACCGCAGTAAAACGAGCATGTACCTTTTTTTTACTCCAAACAGATCGTACTTGAATACGTATACGTACCCGTTTGTGGTTATTGCGTTATTGCCCATTTCAAATCGAAATATTCAGGAGAAAAAAAAACGGGTACTGGTGTACGTACGTATTGCGTGACGTGTTGCGGAAGACAACAACAACGGCAGACATCAACAGAGCCAGCTGTACGGCATAACCCCGTTCACCAACATGGGCCAAGACTCAGAAGCACTCAGAAGCTCAGAAGTGCAGTACTGCTGTAAACGCTGCCGTACATGCTGTTGGCTGTTGGGCTGCTCCGCGTACAAAATGTGTACGTACGTATCATACCTCCTCGTCTCCGAAAGGTACTCCGATGTTGTAGTAGATCAGGAATACCAAAGCCCCAAAGCCCAGCTTGTTGCTGGAGGACACCGGAACCGCCGTTGCCTCGATCGGCCTCCCGAACTCCTCATCATTCTCGCGGTCGATAAGAGGCACCTTCAAGTCGCCTCCGTTCAAGGACAGAATGGACTCCATTGTCGAAGAGGGGTGATCGATCGACGTCACACAGCTCTGCAGCTCTGCTACTGTACTGCTGTGCACTTGTCGTACGTACCTCGTACAGCGTTTCCAATATATGCGGGGCAACTATAGGGAGCTGCAGTTCAACGATTGTGTTCCGGCCACTCTGCACTAATCGCACAGCAGTGGTCGTCCCTTGCGTTTATGCGTGTATCACAGACAGTAGGTAGTCGGTCGATCTCTCACACGCTCATCGGTCGTGGGCCGAGATCACAACAGCGGAAATGGCTCGAAGCTTGAGTCCTCCTCAGCCAGTTTTGGGATTCCCCGGGATTCGAAAAAAGAGTTCGTAAAGAAAACGTGGCCATTCAATATCGGGGACACCGGCCTTGGTTTTGAAGGCAAGAGTTTACTGTCCCGCACCGCCGCGTGCCAGCTACTACAGCTATCACGATGATGTGCGCCGCTCAGCGATTGATTCTGGGCGCATGCCTTCTCGCGGGTCGCTCCGTTTCGTTCCACGTACCGGTTGCGTCTTCTGTATCTGGGCATGCGCGTGCGATGCTGGGTGCGCAAAGCAAGCCCAACTCGCTTGTGCGTCGAAGGGTCCACTCTGGCATTGTGATGCAAGCGGGCGCAATGCAGGAGACGATTGAGGGCAGGCTCAACGAGGCCCTCAAGCCGGTGCACCTTGAGGTTATCAACGAGAGCCACATGCACTCCGGCCCCGCTAAGGAGAGCCATTTCAAGGTAAAGTCAGGGATAGTATTGTGACAAGTGACAAGCGTGGCTTCAACATGTCTCATAAAATCCTGGGAGAGGCACGGGCAATCTCGCATCTCTCGTGTACGACGTGTATCTTGCATATTCGTGTACGTCCATACAAGGGCTCCGCTGCGCGGGCGGCTAACGCCGCCCGCTCACGCTCGCGGAAGGAGGAAAGGAACCAAATGTGAGAAGCGTAAAACAGGAACGTATATTATTTTAGCTGCAGCTGGCGACTTGATAATGCCAAGAGCTCCATATATGTATGACGGCTAATACAGGACAGAAACGATAGTGGGAATATCTATCTTCCAACACGAAACAAAATCCCGAAGAAAGCAAAGCTCCTCACCGCCCGCTACGCTCGCGCAAGGAAAGGGGTAAAAGAGGTCCACGATGTGGTGCAAGGACCGACTTGAAAATACAAAGAGAGATTCATGGTGCAATACAGCGAAATACTTACTGCTGTACGCAACTGAACGTATAGCACCCGCCTAGTTGCGCCTACCGCTGTATTGTACTGCAGGAGTACTGGTATGTTCCTTGTGGCGAAGCACATATTAATACCTGTACGAAGACAGCAGCACAGTCGTACACCACAAAAAGTTTCATGTTCGAAAGGCAGAGAAAGCACAGCAACACGGCTCACAGCACGGCGCTGCGCTGCCTGCTGGGGGTGTGATTTGTGACTGTAAGGGCTCCGCTCCGTGGGCCGCCCGCTACGGTCGCGCAAGGAAAAAGGGGCAGAAGAGGTCCACGGTGTGGTGCAAGGACCGACTTGAAAATGCCAAGATATTCACGGTGCAGCGCAGACACTGTGGGTTTGAAGTGACATGCACGAAAAAAACGTACTCACTCATGCACGAGATGAACATGTCACATTATGGAAGAAACGATGTAATACTTGCTACTGCTGTACGTAGATGTACGGAAGAAGAAAAGGCACATCACGGTACAGCACTGTCCGCACGGCAGTAGGCCACGGAACCGCACGGCACCGCACAGCGCTGCGCTGCAACACCTACTGCTGTACATACGTACAACTGAACGTATAGTACCTGCCTACCACTCACTGATGTATTGTGCTGCAGTATACACAAAAATGAACGAGAAACAAACATACAGTATTTTTATGGGAGCATGAAGAAAGCACGCGAAAACAATTTCGAACGTCTGAGGTTCTATCAGCCTCGTAAGCTCCCCGCCCCCTCGCGACCATACCTCTCGATGGACTCGCGACGCCTAGCCACGAAAACGGCGACCGCGCTCCTTCCGACCCTCCCTCTACTGGCCATCGCGCGCCGATACCCGCGATAGCCCCGCGCTCATCCCCGTTGCCGTGTTCAAGCACGAGCACAAATAAATAAGAAAGAACTGCAGGCAAAGCAAATAATCGCGAATAAAAAAGAAACCTAGGAAAGCCGGGAAACTCCGTAAAGCAAGTAACTTCTGCTTCGGCAATTAGAGGCTGAGAGTGGCTGTGAGGTACGAAGATATGCCGAGGAAAGCTTCCGAACCAAAGATCAACGTATGTATTGATACCATACATACGCAGAGCATAGGCATCGCTACGTGCCGAATTTGGACTTTGGTTACGTACACACACCGACATCGCTAAGTTCATGGTTTTCATTATGTAAAAGTGCCTGGGAACTCAGAATGTATGTACTCTTATGTATGTACTCTAAATACAAGTAAAACGAACTCTCCCCTAGGAAACATGCCGATAATTCAATGCCTTACAAAATATCCCCCAGCGCCGCATCAGCGGATATTTTCCGGGCGCCAAGTTCCGAGCTCCGAGCCCACAAAAACAAAAAAAATCCCCGGCAAAAACCCCAAGGCTTTGAGCTTGTCGCGCAGCATGGCGTTCCCGTTTGCGCTTTCCTTCGACCTCCGGACTACTGACTCCGAGCTGATATCAACATCTTCGAAATTGACCCCTTCCGATTGCCAGCTTTGAAACAGCCCCCCCATGGCGCACGGCATAGGGCGAAGCGACGAGCCCTAATTGCACACCGGGTTTACAAATTGTACGCCACACACCTCCACCCTGCTCCCGCTTGGCACCCTCATCCCACACCGACCTGATCCCGCCCATACCTATAGCAAGCCCTCCGAACTGATATTTGGTGTATATTTAACCAGCCGCCGGACCCAGCCGGCACCCTGGTCCCAACACGACCTATTCCACCAAAATCTAGGGTCTCCACCAAACGGGCACAGCAAGACGCAAAATACACTAAAACCAGCAATATACTACCTCGTAAAGGTTGTCCAGATTTTTATTTTCACGCCCGATGTGCAATTAGGGTTCCCTAACACGGTACAGTTTGCACAATCACTGACCGCGTTGTACGTAGTGTTCTTTAAACAAGGGATATCTGACTGCTGGAATGCGCTATAACCAAGTCTGTGGGTATGTGGGTCTACTCCTGTTTTGCCCACTTGTGTTGCGCGGTACGTTTTAATAGGTACCAGGTAGATACCAGAACCAATGTTGATGACTACAGAGTAGTGAGCACCCCGACTTAAGAGAGGACACGATAAGAGGTGCTTTCGGGCCTGTACCACACCTCTCTCAAGTCGGGGTACCCACTGCTGTATCAGCAACCGACTGTGTGCTGATTGCTGTCTCTGTGCTTGGACGTTGAACCGGTCAGGTAATTGTCGTCACGGAGGAGTTCGAGGGCAAAGCTCTCCTGGCACGTCACCGCATGATCAACGCACTCTTCACCGAGGAGTTGATGGGCAAGACGCCTTCCATGCACGGTGAGAGGAGCCCGCTCAGCACATCAACTGGCTTTCACGAGTAGCTGACATGAGTAGTGGCGTGGCATCTGACTGACTAGGCTATTAATACTACTGCTGTAGCTCATCTCTTCTAACCAACATACACACATGGTCTACGTACGGTGCAGGGGTTTAGGGCAGCGGGACAGCCGGCCGTTGGGAGAACAAATGCTGTTAATGGGTGGTACTGCACGCCGTGCGGGTATGTATGGTGTGTGTGTTCTTCACATTAAACCGTTGTTTCTACCCGTCGACATCCAATATACGAACAGTTAGTTTTGTTTTTACAACAACGTATGGCTGCATCACTTTGACACTCGCCGGTGCAACAGCAGCGCAATAATACTACTGTGTGCTGCAGAATGCGAGGCGTTTCTAACTCCATGGGTGGCGTTTCTAACTCTATAGGTGGCGTTTCAAACGAAAAACATTGAACTATACTCGTAGTACGTACTCGTACTCTGCATGTAGAAGGTATGGTACCGTGAACCTGCTGCACAATGCCTCGTTCTTCGTAGAGAACAGTAAAACAATGTCTCCTGCTCCACGCTTTCACGCAAAACAGGCGGGGACGTAATTGTGCGGGTAAAAACGAAATACACCGCGAGGAGTCGAAAGGAAGTACCGTGCCAACTATTTAGAGCGGCTTCACACTACAATAACATTACTACTGTACAGGTCAAACCCGATTCTCCCCAAAGCATGCAAACGTGGAAACCCCCCGGGCTGATTTCACTGATTTCTTGACCTTGTTCGTCGTCCTCGCCGGCCGCTTGACAGCTCTTTCGATCCAGGGCAAGACGCCGTCGCAATGGGAGGCAGAGGGGCACAAGGTGGCACCTTCCCCTCCTTGCATGGGTGGCAGTAAGGCCGACCCTTCGATGTGAGGCCTCTACCGAAACCTTCACCCGCTCAGGCTGAGTTTTTGCGATATTTGGGAAAGGGAGTACGAAGGGAAGCGGGGTTGGGGGCTTGGAAGCGTTTGGCCGTTGCGAGCCGGGTGGGACGTTGCGGGGGGCGGGACGGGGGGGGCGCGTGCTTTTTTGTTGCTCGCCTTAGTGATTTGACCATTGACCAAACATCCCTTTCGAGACGGAGCGGGGGGTGGGCGGAAGAGAGGCAGGGGTGTTTTCGCTCCGGCCAGCCCGATTGACGGCAACCCGCGGTGTCTTCAGAGGGTTTAATATCTCATGTTTTGCTGGCGTACATAATCCGTTTTGCCTGCGTGTGTGGCCGATGCTCGGCACTGTCGCGATGGGCTCGCTCGTGGCCGCTTTTGGTGGTGCTATATAAGTAGGCGCTCGCGCCTCAAAGATGGGAGCGATGTAGTTTGTGTTTTTAGGAAGGTTGGAGAGGTCTAATTTTGATAGATCCGCCCGCGCGGGCGAGATAAGTAGATGCTTGAGGGCCGGCGAAAGGCGCTGAGGAGACTAGAATCGGGCCAGCTGCTGCGATTATCTGTTGTGCTTTGATAGCTGACCGGCACCGAGCCTTCTCATGTTCTGTTCGTGTGTACGACCACATGGATACCCATAATGAGTCTGATGGGAGTTAGTATTGGCAAAAGTGTCCCACATATTGGTATTCGAAAGTCGAAGTCGGAAGCATCTATTTTCGACGTCCCAACGTCCTGAAGCAGCTGATTGGATATACTCCGTCGGTCTGTTCATGGAAGCGGTTGTTGCGTTTCCAAGTACAATGTTTCCATTCATTACCTGGTTAAGAATTACAGTAAGGTTTATACGAGAAAAAAAAAACGCGCCTTGTTTGCCAAACGGAGAAATTTGGGAGCGTGCAAGCACCCCTGTGAACGTCGACCACTGCCTGCGAACTCTCTATCTCTCGGTCTACCGCAACCTACGTACTTCCCCCGTGCCTCCCGCCCGGCCACCCAATCGAAAAACGCTGATCGCGCGTGCAACTCCAGGCGTAAAATCCCGCCCGCCTTGGGGGCAACTCGGCGAGGCGCGCGTTCGCGAGGGCACGAGGCGCGTCATCGTCTCTCTCGCTGGCAACGGTCTCAAGGGTTCGGATCCGTGGCGGCAGCTGCCGGGTTGGTAGCTTGCGCCGCCTGGCTGTGCTTTCCCGGCAATGCCGCCGCGGCGGGGGCGAAGGCGGGAGCGGCGGCTGGGTCTGGGATGCAGGCCGGAGCGAACGCACCGGGCTATTTCGCAACCGGGGGAGACGTAGACAGAGCCTTTTATCGGTTCGCGCTGACGCTCGGAAACATCCTCGGCGAGCGAGAGGTGGCGTCGAGTCCGTTCGCCCAGGTCGTGGTGATGTTCAACACGGCGTGGGTGACAACGAGCACGGCCCCCATCTCGGCGGCCGGTGTCATCGGGCAGCCGCTCGGGCGAGCGATGATCGCGACGGCCTCGTCTCACACGACCTTCTCGATAATCAAGTTCTCCATGGCTATGTTGGCGATGTCCAGGCTGCCGACCGCGCCTCCCGCCCCCGACGGCTCCACGCGAAGGCGGTACGGCCCTCCCACGGCGCGCAGCAGGCGAAAGCCAGGCGCCCTCCGGAAGCCTTCGTTGGGTCGGCCTCAGGTGCCCTCCCTCCCAAAGCGCGCACGCGCTCGCGGGGGTCTGTCTGCCGCAGCAGCCGGCGCAGACAGCGCCAAGCGCGTGACCATACAAGTGCGGCGTTCGGCGAAGTCAGTCCCAAGGGTGTGGTTGATGGTCGTTACGGCCCTCGGAGGGCCGTCGGTGGGAGCGGTGGTGTCGTCGGTAACGCACCGCCTGGGGTACATCGCGATGCCCGCGGCGCTCTCGTCGCTCTCCCGGGGCTCGGTGCTGGGAGCCCTGGCGGCGGGGTCACTGTGCTACGGAGGGGCGGGCACGTGGTTGGCGGCGAGGTGGGCGGTGTTTCAGGGAGTGTTTGGCGCGCTTTTCGCGGCGGTGCTCAGCCCTTCCGCTCTCATGTTCGTTTTTTTGTGCAACTACTACGCCAGAGCGGTGAGGGCAAGCCGCGGCGGGCCTGGGAGGGGAGGAGGGGGGGGAGCGGGGAGGGCGGCGACTGGCGGTAATGTCAGGAAGGGAGAAAAGGGTGGCAAAGAAAACGTTAGAGAAAAGGGCGAAGGAGGCGGCAACCCAAAGCATAAGAAATGACAACCTCTACCCCCCAAACCCTACCCGAGGTCCTTTTTTTTTTATAGGCTACGGCCAATTCCTAGAGCACAGTTTTGCGCCGTTGATACAACGGAGGTGCTGTTCAGAAAATCGAGTTCGTTCCCACAGGGGAGAAAATTATTTTTCGCTTCAACGAACCCTTTCATGGGTATCACACGCCGTCTACGCGCCGTCTGCGGATGACGGGGAGTCACGATGCCACGGTGCATGGATGCCCTCGCTTGCCGCGTCACTTCTCTTGACATGCGGCGCCTCCCTTCCTCCCTCCCTCCCTCCGGCGGAGTTTGGCAAGGAGGGCTTGAGGATGGAAATATTTCTAGAGCACTGCACCATCAACCACCAGCCGATACGCACGCGAAATGAACGCGTCATCTCTACGTAGCGAAATAAGTTTTGTCGATTGTTTGTTATCCATCGTCCCCTCTCTCGCTGTGGAAAAGTGACGCTCTTACGACGTAAACTTTTGTCTACGACCCGAAGACTTACTTGTAAATGCTACGATATCAAAAGCAGTTTTGGGCGTTTTAGACTGATGGAGATAGGACAACCGAGCGCCATCGTGCCTCTGCCCTAAGTAGCCAATGTTCAAAGAAATAAAAGCATCTCCCCTCTGGGAACTGGGTGATTACAATCTCACGGGAGATTTGCCGACAACACCACGCAGATAATTTCTGGTTTAGAGAACAACCAATCACATTTAAGGTTTGACGACACCTCAATATACCACAAAACATCGTAAAATTTCAAACAGGTACTTTGCACCCACCAGCAAACAACGATGTACTGCTGTAGACCAATGTGTTCATGTGTGCATGGTTACCAAGGTGGCTAGCCATGGCTCCAGCACGCCGACCTCATCTTCGATGCAACCACCTCTTCCTACAACAGTACTGCTGTTGCACTACAGCCGGAAAATAAGAAACGAGGCAAACTGGGATACCTATCGTACCAGGTTATAAACTAAAGAAGCACCTCCACTCACTGCTCGGCTCCTGTTATTTCTTGGCAAACTGGACTACCTATCGTACATACAAGGTTCTGAACTGGACCACCATCATTCGCTCGTGTTCCATTTTTTTTTTTGGAGGTTTGTTCTATGCGGTTTGTCGTCCTCCAACCAGCGTAAAAGAAACCGAGAAAAATCCCGACCGTAGCAGGGCCCTCCACGAACTTGAACCCCCCATAGCCACCAAAGCCAACACCGTTTTGCTCTACCCTCCTCTCTGTGGAGAAAGTGTGAACATCCTACAGCAGAAAGCCCAGCTTTCCGATATGCCTAAATGTCGGGTTACAGGAGTTCGGCACATGCACAACACGTTCCTCACGGAGTTGTTCTGTAACCGAACGGCCCGAAAGCTTCACTATTTTGCCTCCTGCTGCGCTCGACACGAGCAAACAAGCAAACTCCCGTCACGGCCCCATGCAACCTCGTACTAACCGTGATTCGCCCTTTCGAGCCACGGGAACCTTAGCTTCCGACGAAACAAAAACGGGGAGCCTGTAACTATCCCTCTTATCAATTAACAGTAGTAGACACTCTTTGTTCGGAGGCGGGGTCGGTCAGGCACTAGTACTACTGCCGCGCGAGTCCGCGGGTTCGTCCGGCGTCGACGCGCCCGGAGGGAGAACCTCCTTTCGCACTTCCTTGTTGGCTTGGTAGGAAAGGTAGATGTTCCAGAAAAAGCCGACGCCGTTGGCGTACAGCACCTGCAGCGATAAAAAAAAGAGTGGAGGTAAAAAAACGCACGGAGATTTAACCTCTTTTGGACTTCAGCGAGCGAAACTGAAGGCAAAAAGTGACGATTTACAGCACCTGGTACCTACACAGCGAGTACCTCTCCCGGGTTGTTAGAGTAGGGGATGTGTCCACGACACCGAAAGAAAATTGCCAGGAGCTGGACGACACGGGGTGCAGTATGGTGATAATCGAACTGGTGTATATGACACCCTTCCTACTCGTGCACGGTTGATGAAGTCACACTACCTCGTCGTTTCTGCAGGGCTCTTTACGAGTCATCACCCCAACCCAAAGGTCGGGTCAGAAAAAAATCGAAATCTCACGGGTCGGGTGGGGATTGGTCGGGTCGGGCCTGGTTTTCACACTCTCACGGATCGGGTCGGGTCACCCTTAGCCGACCCGGCCCGACCTGATCAGCGAGGTTTGATCCGACCCGTGAACAAACCCTGTTTTTTTTGGGTCGCTGTACCTGTGTTTCAAAGGGGTTGGTACAAAACCTCGCCCACAATCGTTAACGCGCGCCACTCCCAACCAAAGCTTAAGCTCGCGCTGCAGCAAAGGTTACACAGTACGGAAACGAAACCTTACGTAGATACATACGGGTGACGTATCTATCACGCAGCTTGCAAATGTGAGCATTGACCAACCAATCAGTCGAACTCACAGCCGACGCATTTGTGATAAGTGTATGCTTCGCAAAAAAATAATAATAATACTAATAATAATAATAACAAACGACACAATTTTTGCAGGCGGCAATCCAGCCGGGCCCCTTCACAGGCCCTTGTCGTCCTCGTTAGTATTCTTGTCGTCTTGCAGGGGACGTTTGCCTGCGTTCGTCGTCTCAGCGCGCTCCTTATTCTTCCTCTGTTTTTTGGCAGCACCGGTCGATCGTGTGACCGTTCGGCTTCCTGCAGCCGGAGCTACAGGAAGTCGATCGGTCACACCGTCGACCGGTTCTGCCAAAAGAAGAGAAAGAAAAAGGAGCGCGATGAGGCGAAGACCGGCAAGCATCCCAGGCAAGACGGCACGAAGCGGCAAGCGTCCCAGGCAAGACGACAAAATAAGGTCAACGAGGACGACGACGACGACGACCATGAGGACTTGCGAAGGGTCCCAGCTGGACCGCCGCCTGTACTCCTATACACCCACACATTTGTCCACTCTTCTTGTCGTCCCGTCTGCGATGTGTCAACCGCGCTCGAGTGTTAGGCCCTGATTTGTCACCTTATACCGCGCTGTCCGTCCACACGCGCCGATACGTATTTTTATGTGTTGCATCTCAATGTCGGCCATGCGGCAACCCCAGTTGCCAAGCACTCCTAAATGCCAGAATGTCTTACACGAAGTCAATCCCATGCCCCGTACGGGTACGAGTAGCGTTGGCGCTGCTCTACAGTAACACATTAGCTACGGGTGACACCACCCCAGCTGTATTCAGTAGAGACGCGGGCTACCGGCGTGGACGAGGCGCGCACATTCCACACCAACGTACCTGGTAGGCAGGGGCAACGAAGCGGAAGTTGATGATCTGCGCCGGAATCCAGTACCCCCAATTGCTCGCAACGGTCGAGGTGTAGTCAGCTCGGAGCTTGGGCGCAATCTGCGATTACATGGAGGCACGAAATGAGCCTCTCAGTAAAATGGGGTAGCGTGCTCGTGGCGGTAAAAAGTGGGCGAACGCTCGAGTGACTCAGACCCCGTTACAACAACCGTCACCCCATAGCAAACCGCCCAGCACAAGAGAAAGACGAATTGTTTTGATAAACTGCTGTAGGAACCCTTCGATTGCTGCACGTGTTATATGCAACTAAACTTGCAATCCCAGGCTTCACGCCAGAGGGTACTCGGCAACCTAGTCGGCAAAAAGTTGCCCCAGAGTCCGCATCCCCGCGCAACCGGCGGCAACAACTGAAAGCGTCAACATTGCTGGCCAGCTGGCCAGTCATCAAGCTGTCCGAGCAAACCCGTAGCAAACAAAAACGAAAACCTTAACGACTTCCAGGTACGTACTGCGAGGCCGCAAGGTGCTGATCGATGTACAACGACGACGCAGACCCCCGAGGGTAAAAAACAAACGTACGCAAATGTCTTGTCACCTTGGCGGCGTTTCCGTCGAGCAGCATGATGACAGACAGGAACGACGCCAAAAAGACGGGCGCAAACACGAGCTGGTCCAGAGCCACCCTCTTGACCACCGAAGACGCTGCCTTACCCGGAAACCTTCGCGCCAAAAACCCAAACCAGTTGTGCAACACCGGGGCCACGAAAGCCGCTCCGACCAACGTGAAACGGGCGGAGCGACCCCAATCGATCTCGGGCGCGATTCGTGCGATCTTGCTCCGACCGGCACCAATCCCGCCGACCTCCTCTTCGTCGTCCTCCGCTGATCGGTTACTGCTGTCATCGACCTCAATGGAAATCAACTGCCAGGTCATGTCTCCGGCAAAGGCTGGGCGCCGCGAAAAAATAAGGACGAGATGTGTAGCGAGGGGGGGGGGGGGACGGTGAGGTCGTTATTTTCTTGCTGATTGAACCACGGAGGGAACGGCACCTTTCACCTCACAGCAGTACGTAGTGCAATGCAGTGAGTGCTGGTGGGTACATGATTAAAATGTCATGGCTCTGTCAGGCAGGACACACGTTAGGCACATCGCAATATAAACGTTAAACTCTGCGTCATATTACGGTACATGCATGTGTACCAGGTATGTATACTATATAGAAGCAATGCATCCCGATCGATCGGCGAGCCTCACCGATTATCCCAGACGTCACCGCTTTCGTCGCGAGAGGTTGAGACTCCAGCAGAGCATGGTACCGCCCGATGTACACGGAAAACAACGAGCCCGCCGGCGCAGGCTTTGCAGGGGGGGGGTCCGTCGGCCGCGGACGTGCATCTGGCTTCGACCGCTCCCCGCTACAGTGTCGCCTGGGGCCTGCTGTGGTGGTTGTCGTGGATGTCGTTGCCCTGGGAGGTGTTCTCTGTCGCGTGCACACCTGGCGCGTTGTTCGCCCTAACGCCGCTGGTATCGACGCGAGCACCGAACGAATGGGGCGGGTTGGAGGTTGACGGCCGGAGTCCGGGTTTGGTGACGGTTAGGGTTGGGTAGAAACAAAAGCATTCGCTCATCGTGGATCGGTTCGGTTGTTGAAGCACTGGCGTTGGCCCGCCGTGCGCATCGTCGTCGTGGTGTTTGGAAGCACCTACTGGTACAGGTATCCGATTGCTGTGAGATGTGAGCGAATACTATTACATGAGGACGGTTCACCAGCTCAACGCGTTGAGACCTTGAACTTGTTCTCGTGTTTCTCGGTCTCTCGTCTCTCGTGACTCTTTTCTCTAAGCGTTTGCAACGATCGCAGTAGCAGAATCGCAGCAGTGACTGCAGCAGAAGAACTACGGCAGCGTAGGCCGAGCGACAGCTGTCTGTGTGCGTAGGGAAGCTTGCGGCTCTCTGGTGCATACCGGCGTGTTCGCTGTGTACGTATCGATGCAAGCTGCCACAAATGCCACACGACTTCTGTATGCTTTGCATGCGTCGGGATGTCTGTGAATCGTGAAATACAAGGCAAAAGGGGCGTGTGTCCACGTACTCGAAGCAAAGTAGTCGTATCATAGCTAGGGCCGAACGGACGGTGAACGCTTCAAGCTAGGGCAACATCGGCAAGGATACCAGCGCCCAGCGCCGCACGCAGGAGATTATATACGTACGAAAATGAATCGGCTTCCTGTAGATTACAAAAGGATACCACCAAGCTCTTCTCTGGCGAGGCAAGTATACACAAGATGAACGCAGGCGTCCCATACTCACCATCACGTGCAGTGGATGATATGAGCGGCACAGCTCTTCTCCCGGCACCAAACATCCTTGAGGCAACAGCAACCAACGCACGCTTTCGACGCATCCGGCTCCAGCGTGGATTTTTTTCTCCCCGCTTTGACAAGGCCTTCCGAGACATCGAAACCCCGAAAGGCAAAAGCAGCGTCCAGTTTCTCTCTCGCCTCTCTGCTTCCTCGAAGACGTTGTAGCACAGAGGAGAAAGACCCTTCCATGGACTCAGCCGTCAGAAGGATGTCGTCCTTCGCATTCCTACCCGTGCTGGCCGTGGTGATCGCTGCCAACTCCGTCGTTGGCTTCATTGCGCCTTCTGTTCATGTAGCTCCCTCTCATGTCGCGTCGTCGGCATGGCAAGGGGTCAAGCACGCGACCTGTCGCAGCCGATGTCGGGTGCGGAGCGAAAGCGGTCTCCGCTGGAAGGGTCAGAGTACTGGGCTCAGTATGATCGATCCGCATGTCCTTCGGCTGCAGGCGGCCGAGCTCGGGTCGAGGCTGAAGGTGGGCCTTTTCTGAAACAAAAGTGTCCATGCTTGTGTATATGACGTGCGTTCGGCGTGATCTCGTGTTGTGCGCACGTCGTTTACGTACGCATATACTGCTGTGTACGTAGACGGGCGTACGAGGCACCTCGTACTCTCACTCGCAGCTCGTGCGTACAGAGCGGGCATCAATGCACGTAGCGGTGATGATCGCAAGTCCGTGCGGTGGGATTCGTTATTCGTTTGTTGTGGTGTTGTCTCGCTCGCCCCGGTGATTGGAAGGTATAGTCGTGTATTCGCTGCCTGTAACGACATTACCGGCAGCCAGGAAGGGAGACCTTTTTCCCGCCTACACGTACGTTCTTACTGTTGTGGCTCGTACTCGTATGAGGTGCCCGCGGTACTCTGGTACTGCAGCTGTACACTTCGTACCGGTACACCATTACTATGGGTATCATAGCTTACACTGATGAATGCCGAAGAGGTAAGAGCTACTCCCGAGTATGTCAGCTCTGCAGGCTGCGGTGCAACTCCTATGTACGTACGCATCAATCTCTCTGAGGAACTTGATACGCGTTGTCTCCAAGTCGCGACCCCGTCTGTACCTTCGTTTTTGTGTGCACCCAGGGGTATGTTGGCATGCCGATTTTGTGGGCGTTTTCCTGGTATCACAGAGTTGAACACGAATAACACCGAAGTAGTCGTAAAACAACGACTCGCGCGGCATCCTCAGCACTCAAACAGGAAATTGTCGCCTCCAACGAAGCGCGAGGCATTTCTCATCGAAAACAGTCGGATCACGCTCTATTCCACGCTTTGGAGGCAGCGCGAAATGCTGACGATACATCAATTTTAGATTCAAGACATAATCCACGAGTGCTACAGCAGTACCAGGTAGCTTTAACTCTTACATAGTGGTGGTAGCTCTACTCTTGCTCGCACCTACTACTGTAGCAAAGGACTTTACGAGAGCTTTTGATAGGCGTTAGTTAAGACTCGTACAATAGGTGTATGATAGAGCAACTACTTGTTAACCTTGCGTTGACGGGTTGGCCTATTTTGGTTGGCGTACAGCACGCGCAACAGCGCCCGTTCCAAAGGGTAAGCCTAGCGGGTAGAGGGCCGAGCAGCACGCCCGTCAGCGTCTGCTCCGTATCTGGTATGCCATACGATTGTTCTTTAACTATCATATATATTTTGAAAAGTACATTGCTAAACGAGAAACAATCTATTAATAGGAGCATGTGGCTCGCAGTTAACCCCAACACGACACCCACGACCCACGGGGACCGTTCTCCAGCCCACCAGAACCCATCTCCGACAGCAGCACTCCTCCATCCGCAGCTCTGCTTGTGGCTAGTATTCATCTTACTACCTTAGTATGCAGCAGTGGAGCTACTGCTTCTGTGTGGAGCTCTCATGGTGATATACTAGGTACCTAATAATAGTAACGTAATGCTAATAGTTCAGCATGCTGGGAGGTAAAGCAGATGCTCTATTTTATGAACTGCAGTAAAGCAGGAGTCCAACAGTACGTACCATAGTGCAAAACAGTACGAGCTCTACTTGCAGTGCAAAACAGTAGTTCTACGCCGCTCGTACCAGGTTTATAAAATTCCAACGCACGACAACAATGCCCCGACCACTCGCGCCCTGCGTCCCTCCCCTCGTATACCACCCACATCGCCGCCACCACCGCCAACACCAACACGACCAACACCAACACTAACACCACCAACACCAATACCACCAGAACCAACACCAACGCCAACACCAACACTATCAACGCTAAAAACAACACCAACACTGCGAACACCAACAACACCACCGACCGGGAAACTACCGCGAACTGACACGCTCCGCTGTTCGCTCGGCTCTTATTTTTGTTATCTTTAAGGGAACGAACCTTTTCTTCGTGGGCATGATGGGCACGGGAAAGTCGACGGTAGCGCGCTCGTTGGCGGATGTAATGGGCAGGTACATCTTCTTGGACACCGACTCCATCATCGAAGAGCTGCTAGGGGCCAGCGTGGGCGAGGTGTTTGCCACTGATGGGGAGGAGGCGTTCCGCAGTGTGGAGAGCCAGGTGTTAGACCAGGTGGGTCTTTACGTCTTAAGGCGTTCATGGGGGAGGGGGATGGGGGCGGGTGGATGGAGGGGAGGGGAGGGGAGGGGAGGAGGAGGGGAGGGGGGGTCTATGGTTGTCGTTGGTACCAGGTACATTGTACACAATGGGGATGTTGGTGAAACGATGATATCTGCGTAGTTAAGAAAATTAGAGGGCATGGTGGCGAAACCAAGCTGTCTGCTTGGTGAAGATGAAGTACGGGAACCAGTTTGTAGCGAGTTTTTTTTTTTTGTGGCTTCCACTCTGGTGGGTTTTGTCGCGGGCACTTCGTCTCCATGGTTGCGCACGTGTTGTTCGTTTTTTTCTCTTCGTCAATTTCAGCTGTGTGATGATGGTTATAAACCAAACAGGTTGATCTTCAAGTATTTGATTTATACGATTATACTTCGTAGTTTGGTTGTGAGGGTTAAACGAATCGGGTCGATCCTCGACTTGGCAAGCTGAGGACCGTCGCGCGTGGGTGGTCGCAGTGTGTGCTACCTGTCCTGAAGAAGAAAGTATCTGGTATCTCAGAGAATGGTTGCCTTCCTTAGCGATGAGAGTTTGCATCGATTCATCTTGTCGGGGAGGCATTCAGTCACATGACTGATGTATGCCCAGCAAGTAGGCCTAGAACAGAGGGTTGTCTAGGTATTGGTAGTAGGTAGGCTTCACCAAACAAACCGCAATTCATCTATTCGGTACGAGTATATGTATCAGGTGCATTGTTTTGTGTCCATTGCGGAATTATGTGTTTTTTTTGCGGGACATTTCGGCATATCATAAGATGGACAGGCCAAGGGGTTGATTGATGGCTGCCACCAACAGCTTGCGGGCCGGGCAAGCACCGCACTCAACCCCGTGTTGCTCCTTTCGCTCCTTCTGCGAGGGCGGTGTAGACCTTGGCCTAGCTTCGACAAACATGGTTGAAATATACTTGGCTTTAAGGCCTATACTTAGTACTACTGTATGTAACCCAATCCCCGACCGCCTGGGAAATTTCTGGAAATGAAGATGGTTGACGACATGAGGAGTTAGTGTGAACTATCAACAATGGTTGAAAGACACTTGACCACAAATCAAACACTGGAGCCTTAACCCATTCAGAACTGAAAACAAATGTCCTACACTAATTCCAAGTAGTTTGTCCCCAAATTCGTGGGACCAGTTCTCAAGGGGTTAACTCGGACTGCCAGGGAAAATTCTGGGAATGAAGATGGTTGATGTATTGAGGAGTTGATGTGTGGGATTGAGGAGTTGTTGAGAGTTGATGTGTGGGTTATCAACCGTTGTGTTTCCGAAGCTGGGTCAAGTCGTGAACACTCCTGGTGTACTGCTTTTTGCTTCCGTTTCATACGAGTACCTCGGACAGATCATCGATTCTCACGTCATGATCTACAGTAGATATTTATGTATGATCTGTATGATGTAGCTCATACTGCCCGGTGGGAGCTGTATTAGTCTTTTTACGTGATCTACTCGTTTATAGGACATGTTTCTTGCTTTTGATCTGTTCTATACAGATCCTGCACAGCATCTCAAAATGGCGATTAGGATCTAGATGATCTGTCGATGATCTGTAGATGATCTGTAGATGGTCTGTAGATGATATACTGTAGATATTAACAGTGATGTGTCCGATGTTTGTGAAGCATGTCATCGAACCTGGTGCAAGGCGTAAACACTGCTTCCTTTTGCCTCCCCCCCCCCCACCGTTTCGCCCGGCGCAGGTCCACTCTTACGTGAAGACGTGCATCGCTACGGGCGGTGGCATCGTCACCGAAGCTAGGAACTGGGGGAGGATGCAGACCGGCGTTGTGGTTTGGCTCGACATGGAGGTGACAGGCGTGCCCCGAACGAAACTCCAAAACGCACACCCCGAGATTGAAAACGATTGCACCGCCCACCCCCCCCTTACCCCCCCAGAGTACACCCCCCCCCCAGCCCCCCCCCCCAAGCCCAAACATGCTATATTTATTAGACTACCCTGCCGGGAATATAAGGAGCGTTTTGTATTGCATCAGAGGCTTAAACGGGTTGAAAAACGATCGCACCGCCAACCCCCCCACCCCCCCGGCCCCCCCAAGCCCAAACATGCTATTATATTAGACTACCCTGACCGGGAATATAAGGAGCGTTTTGTATTGGCATCAGAGCCTAAACGGGGGTTATATTCATAAACAGAGCTGGCCAGAGTCGTATGAAAATGGGAGGCTGCAGTTTGGCCCTTAGACTGACCGCCGCCCGACTCTAAAACTTGTTTCAGTCTGCCCGTAAATACAACGTAGATTTGGTCATTTTATGGTCATCTAAATGTCCCTTATATTTGTGGCCAGACAGTTACTGATTCGAAGTATGCATGTACGTCGTGTAACGTCTTTTTAGATTGATCAAGCCTGGGGTTTGCGCCTGCTGCTGCTGCTGCCTCGGGCAGCGGTGATTCGTGCGGAACAAAGCAGGCATATTTCTCGACTTCATTGTGTGCTCACATATTTTTGCACTGCGTCCATTCATGCACACCGGCTGGTATGGCCTATCGGACTGTGTGTCGCAACCACGGACGAGCTTCGTACCTAAAACCAGTACTTTACGAACTTTTGTTATGCTTTGTGATGCATGTTTTCATGCGTTTTCATGCGTTTTGGTGCATTTTGACGCATTTTTGAAGAATCTGCTTGCTCAAACAAAGCCCAGGCAGTGTTGCATATTTGTATCACACTATATCACAAGGTTCGATATATATCGAATCTACCAGGTACCAAATATCGAACTTACATACCGCACCGTATCGAACGTGAATGCCCTCCATCCCCTACTAATAGTAATAGTACCTGTGGTATTGTGTACCAGTATGCTGATGCTGGACGGAAAAAAAACGACGGATCGAACAACGAAATGGTCGTATCGATTTTATTTTTCGTTTGTCGGTATCGTATACACATATCCACCTCAGTTATCATTCGATATCAGTACATTCCGATGCAATTTGAGGAAGGTATTAATAGTAATAGTGGAGGGTTGTGAATGTCCAAAATGCGAAGAACGACAGCAGTCCCCCCCCCCTCAAAAACAACTACAAACCCGGAACCGTACGCTCACTGTTACAATATCACGAAAGAAGCTTAACATCAGCCGCCAACGTAAATCACCAGGGTTCGTTCGATACCACCAGACCCACGGTGCAAGTAGTAACTGATCCATTAAAGGAATTTTCAGCTGATCATCCGCACCACAAACTCTACGTACGTACAAAATCCCGATCTAACAAGCAACTACAGTACGGGCCACCTGATAAGAAGCAGGAAAGCTGGCCCAAGGCTGGATTTCATATTTGAGGGTGCTTTCTACACTAACTCCAATATAACCACTCTCGAGTTTCTTATGTTCCTCTGAATGTCAGCCTGTATTTATTTTTAGCCTGTTTCTTATTTGGTGTCCCTACACTGTATGATACTTCCCCGGGAATATAATCCAGGTTGTTACTGCTGTTACGTCTCTCGCGGTCGAATTAAGGCTCGACTCACAATACCTGCCGTTGCTCGTGCGGTTGTACCGCTTGTTGGTTCCCTTCCCTATGTATGGTCTGGTCTGGTCTGGTCTGGTCTGGTGTGCCTGCATTCCCTAGACCAAGGACATCGTGGAGAGGTTGATGCAGGACCCTGAACAGGTTGCGAAGCGGCCGCTCCTAGCGGGAGACGACCCTGAGGCGTCGCTCGATGCACTCATGGAGAAGAGGAGGTCCCAGTACGCGCAGGTACGACACCGCCTGAGACTCCCGTGAATATTTTATACGTGCTGCAATGCGTGTGGGCTGGCTATGTGGGCGTGTGTAAGAAACGCGGCCTTATTTTTTCCGAGCGGTCTGACCGTGTTTCGAAATCTTAATCTTGACATGTTCATGATGTGACGGGGTATGAATATGTTTGACCCGTCAAGACCTCATTAGACTTAAGTGTACTTATTTTAGTGTGGGTATGTCCTTGACCGCTGCTCTTGACGGCTGTACTTGACGTCTGTACTTAATGCACGTCCTTGACGGCTGTCCTTGACGTCTTCCCTTGACAGCTGTCCTTGACGGATTTCCTTGTCCTTGATGGCTGTCCTTGACGGCTATATGCGTCAAGGGGCAAAAGAGTGCCGTCAGCCATCGCATCATATTTTGCATGTGGGTGTGTGAAAGGCGGCCTAATTTCGCAGCGTTCCGACGTCCCCAAAATACTGACTAGCATGTGCGTGTGGGCGTGTGAAACGTGAAACAAACGCTTTTCCTAGTTTCCTATACAGTACAGGACACCTATCTATGTAATAAGAAACACGAAAGCTGACCCAGGCTGAATTTCTTATTTGAGAGAGGGTGATTTCTACGCTAACTCCAAGATAACCATTCACGAGTTTTATATCTTCCTCTGAATACAGCAGCCTGTATTTATGATTAGCCTGTTTCTTATTAGGTGTCCTGCACTGCTGTAGCGTTCTGACCAGACCGTTTCAATTTTTTCTAGGCCTGTGTACGTACCGCTTTTAGTACTGCACTGTACAGATACGTGAATCTGACACTATTTCCAAGTTAATTGTCCGCAAAACGGGAGTGCAGTCCTGAAGGGGTCACACACCACACACCCCTTGTTTTTACCACAGCGCAAAAATTCCCATACTACGAACACAGTACAGGACACCTACGTATTAGTAATAAGAAACAGGAAATCTGGTCCAGGCTGGGTTTCTTGTTTGAGAAAGGGTGGTTTCTACACTAATTTCAAGATAACGACTCCAGCATTTCTTATTTTCCTCTAAAATTCAGCCTGGCTTTCTTGTTAGCCTGTTTCTGATTAGGTGTTCTGTACTGTATACTATTACTATTACTATTATACCCCAAGTAGTTTTTAGCCCCAAAAAGGGATGCGGGTATTTACCCCTTCATAGCTAAAATAGCACGGTGTGAGGCACCAACTACTTGCATTCGGTGTGGGGTGATTTTCTTCGGGGGTGGAAGAGTTCGCACCTCGGACAGATAGATAATGAGTGATCTATCTATCTACAGATAGATCATGAGTGATCTATCTATCTACAGATAGATCATTTAGCTCCTGATCTGCCGTTGTGAGAAGTTGTGCAGGATCTGATCATGATCTGCATAGCACAGATCCAACCCAGGAAACATGCGCTTCGTAGGTCATGCGGATTATACGGGTCTCACCAGGCAGCATGAGCTAAATCATATGATACAAGATCGGGAACAGGTCTACCTTGAAATATCTACAGTAGATCATACTATTAATAGTGGGAATTATCTATGTCATCTGTCCGAGAGTTGTAACGGAGGAAGACTATTAATAGGTGGCTGGTGCAAGAAAACGAGGTGGATACAGTTATCACATAGAGCAAGCACCTCGTGTGTGGCAGTTTCGTCCATAACGCCTTGATTGTGGTCGTCTTGAACGCCTTTCCGTGTTGAAACCTTTCCTTGTTGGACGTGCCTCGATCCCATACCCATTTTCGAGACCCAAAGGGGGGGGGGGTGTACTCATGTCGTGCATGGCCGTAGTCGTATGACCGTAGACCCTCGCGTCCCTACAATGCCGGGACGGAGCACGTTGGGTTTTCACCAACTAGGCATACATTGCTTGCACCAAGCGCGAAGTGTCGTGAGGTGTTGGATGGGTCGCATGAAGGGTGGGCTGCATCCTTCTAAGAACCGCTTGTGAGGCGGACTTGCATATGGACGACAGCCTCCAATGAATTGATTTGCTTTCTGGTGCGGCCACTTCCAGAGACAGCAATGGGTATACTATGTATCTGCCTCGTGGGTGCCTTACCATATGCACACTACATGATATGATAATTCCCCTTGTGCGGAGTTAAGGTTCTCCACCCAGCACAAATGATCTAACTCGACGGCCAGCCGTGGTGACCGCCAAAAAATACAAGAACAAAAAAACAAAAAAACGGTACCCTAGTTGTCTGTCTAGCTCACTCAGTGAGAGGCGTGTTTTACAGCGTCGTCGCCAACCGACGCCAACGGGGGAAGGGGTATTCTAAAACCAAGTTTAAAAGTCTGTCCTCTTTTGCCCCCCTTTTATCCATCTGTCTCTTTTTCTCTGTTATGTCTCTTGTGTCGTCCTTGGCCCAACAGCTGGACATAGGACTGCTTGTGTTTTTGTTTGTCATCAGCTCTTTGATAATATACCCTCACGGTGTCCTGTCTTCCGTTTGGTCTTCTTGTGTCGTCCTTTGGTTGGTCCATCAGCTGGACATATCATACCATAAGACTGATCGTACCAGCGAACAGCAACCTTGCCCCCTCGGGACTCCGCCTGCGTCCTCAGCGCATGTTTGTTTCGTTGTCACAAGGGTTAATAATGCCTGAACCTCAAAGTTCAGTACAGTACTACTGTACTGTACTGTACTGTACTGTACTGTACTGCCTACCTGGTATATATCATGGGTGCATTCTCTCTTTTTAGATGGTTCTACGTATGGATTATTACTCGGGCTAATTAGACTTGATCCATAATCCGGTGGCTTGGGACATTTACACGAGTCGACGCTTTTGTTCCGCACTTTTTCCGTATTTTACCGACATTAATGCTCCGCTATGAGTGCGGTACAGTATACATATATATATATGTATTTATATATATATATATCGCGCGCATTTCCCTTCCGCTCTATTTTAGGAGTAGGAACGATACTCCGTCTCGGAAGGGATGCGTGGTCAATGGTCAAATGACTATTATAAGACTACCCGGGTACCAGACCTGGCTATTGTAGTCATACTCGGGTATGTACTCTGAGGTACCGGGTACTGGACCTGGCTATTATAGTCATACTCGAGTATGTACTCTGAGGTACCCGGGTACTACAGTAGACCGGGTTGTTTTGGTCATACTCCGGTATGTACCCGGGTGTTCCCGGAGCAAATACCCTACCAAACATACCCTTGGTACTCTGTGTACTGTTAGTACCGTCACCTTCTGTACTGATACTGCCGTGCGCCTTATTTCGTACCAGGTACTTGTTTGTCTTCTCCCATCGAGCTTGCATCGAGACGCATCATTTTTTGTTTCAGCCTGTTTTGTGACCAAAGGCTACATTTCAGGGAAATTACCTATTCGCAATATGAGAACATCATCATACTGGTACATACCATCTTGTATTGTTCGTTAACGCTTTTACTTTCCAGGTCAATTCGTAGGGGGATTTGTTTAACCTCATGGACCTTCTGAACAAAGGCCGTGCACAGAGATGTCGTCCCTTCAATGTATGTACGACAAAACAAAAAACAAAAAACAACAATGTATTCTATTCGCAATGGTCCCGGAAAAAGCTTTGCTTCCCCCAAAAAGAAAAAAACGCCTCTGCCCACTACTCTGCAACCAATATGCTACAAATCTGGCCGAGAATATAAGGACCGCTTTATGTTCACATTGTAGTCCAAACGGTGACTATAATTCCGGCCAGACTGGTATTATAGGAGGCCAGTATTTTTGGACTTGTCAAGGCCTCTTTCGGCCATATTGTACTGGTTTTAGTGTAGGGGCGGTCAGTCAAGGGGACAAACCGCGGTCTCTTTATCACGCGTATTCATAGTGTATGGGGGCATAAAAGTAATAAGAACCAAATATGGTTCTAGAGAAAATAAATATATATATATTTATATTCAGAACCTAACAGGGTGTGCAAACATAAGGGGGATACGTATAATACCTGGTTTGTGAGTCCATTGTGAGTTCTGATTGCTATACCAGGTATGTATTCCCATGGCCATAGTAAACACTAGTAAATAGGACCCACGGTACACACTAAAACCTATATATTTACCTATTTTTCCCAACAATATTTGGCCCTATTTACTAGGGTCCCCCGTAATGTAATGCCCACTGTACTAGCGTACCAGTATTGCTCTGCAGTGACTTGCAGTAAAACACCGCGGTATATTAGGGGAGAACTTCATTTTCATTTGCGCATTTGCGCAGTACCTGTGAGTGGTGCAAAGGGTTTCCTGTTGGCTTCGGCGTTTTGGCGCGCTTTTCTACGACACACCTGGTACCTCATTATATACATACCAGGTATCGTACGCAGGCAGTCTGGTGTCCTCAGTGGTGATATTTCTCATTGGTCTACGGTTATGCCGGCAAAAACGAAACAGTTTTTTTGTTTAAATAAAAAATCAAGACGACCGTGTACATACCCGAGTATGACTACGTACAAGATAGCCAGATCTGGTACCCGGGTACCTCAGAGTACATACCCGAGTATGAGTACATACCCGAGTATACCTATAATAGCCAGGTTTGGTACCCGGGTAACTCAAGAATACAATACCTCCTGTTCTGCGCCCCGATAACCTGGCGTGTACTCCACGCTACTTATACAATAAAGATTGGTGCTACAGACTCAAGCTGAACCAGAGTCCGTGCTCATATCGTACAGTACAGGACACCTAATAAGAAACAGAGAATGTGGTCCAGGCTGGATTTCTTATTCTGAGAGAGCGTGTTTTCTACACTAATTTCAAGATAACGACTCCCAATTTTCTTATTTTCCTCTAAATTGTCAGCCTGGCTTTCTTATTATTAATAGGTTGTTTCCTATTACAGTAGGTGTCCTGTACTGTTCGTTCATTATTATTACACCGGTCAAGTACCGCTCCGGCCTATCTCGGATTTTTGGGGGCGTAAAGCGAGCTTCGTTTGAGGTCGTGGTGACGATCGCGTCGATCATCCGTTGCTCCCACTCTTTTACGTTGTTCGCGTTAACGTTGTTCCAGGCCGATGTTACTGTGCGGTTGGAAGCAGGCGATGGGGTGGACGAGGCTACTTTGAACGTGGTCAACAGCGTCCTGGGGTATATTGACAGCAACCCACCCAAATGGAGGCGATTGAGCAATCAGCCCCTTTTCTGAGAGACTTCCAGAGGGATAAGAACCGAAAAGTGATGACCCCAAGAAAAAAAAAATGACCGAAAAAAACAGCCTTGGCCGCTGCTTTTGATTGGCTAATTAATCCCTTGGGGACTTGAGGGAGGGAAAAAAACGTGATGACCAAAAATGACGAGTACAGCAGCGTCGACCACTGCTTTTGATTGTCTGGTGGAAGAATTAGTAACCGACCTACCAGGTGCTGTACAACAATACACCTTGGCAGATCAGGTAATTCCCACTTGATGATCTATAAGCAGTAGACCTTTCAGGGCAGATAGGTCCCTGATCTGTATGATCTGTATGATCTAGCTCAGGCTGCAGGCTGGGAGCCGTATAATCTTCGTGGTCTAGCACACGTTTCCTGGGTTGGATCTGTACTATGAACAGATCCTGCACAAGCTCTCACAAGGGCAACGGTCGTCTTTGTTCCTTTGTTCCTTTGTTCCTTTGTTCCTTTGTTTTGTTTGGTTTTCACGTTTTTTGTGTTTTTGCCCTTTCCTCCGCGTGTCCGCGTGTCCGCGTGCGTTATAACGTTGTTTCAGGCCGATGTCACGGTGAAGTTGGAGGCGGGGGACGACGTGGACGAGGTTACTCTGAACGTGGTCAACAGCGTCCTAGAGTTCATCGACAGCAACCCCCCAAAGTGGCAGCAGTGGAAAGAGAAGGCACGGGAGGCGGGCATCGAGTGGGCATAACTTTCTGCCTCCATTTAGTGCCGGCCCCTCTATATAGTGCCGGTTTGAGCCAGCCAGCAATACCGGCATTATAGCGGCAACCGGCACTATTAGTACTACTCCGCACACCTACCACACTGGTGTGAATTCCACCTGTGCCAAGCGATTCCACTGGCACTATACCGGGCAACCGGCACTACTCGAACGGAAGTATAGAGGGACCACTCTCTACTGTGTGAGCATCGAACAGTAACCCTGGATGGATAGAGCTGCCGCCGCTACGATAGGGTATGCTATCTATCTGCTTCGGGGCGTTTCGGGGGGGTGTAACACGAGGTTATTTGGTGGGCACGGAGTGGGCGCGGAACGATGCGCTTGGTGGAAGCTATACCACAGACCGGACAGATCATCTAGAGATCATACAGATCATCTGTAGATAATCTAGATCCTAGCCTGTCGTTATGATATGTTGTGCGGGATCTGTACAGTACAGATCCAACCCAGAAAGCATGTCCTAGAGACCCGTGCAGATTTTACGGCTCCTGCGCGCCCTGAAAGGTCTACGGCTTACCAGGTATAGATCATGAAGTGGGAATGATCTGTTAGTGATCTGTCTGTCCGACGTCTGGAAGTTTCCAACCTAATTGCGGGGCTGAGCCGGTGGGCGTGGAATGGACGCTAAGTTAGCGTGTAAGGCTGTAGCGCGTAGGCAACCGAGCTACCGCCAAGCGGATTGCGCAGTTTTTTTTTAGTAGCTTTCGGCGTAAGAAGTGCATTCGGCTGTCCGTATATAGCGATGGGTGCTCGGGGGGTTTTGTTCTGTGGTTTTTTAGCGCAGTCAAGATTTGCATGCGTGTATTTCGTACTTCCTTTTGTTTTGGTGAGGGAGGCTGGCTAATTAATGCCGACGTTTCGTAATGGCTCGCGGCTGCTCTGCGGCAGATAGGGCAAAAGTCACGCTGGCCAATTCTGATAACGACGTGCTGTAACAGGCAAGTGCCAATTCTGATAGCGACGTGTTTCAACAGGCGGTGTCTTTAAAACATTTGTTTGCGGTGTATGGTATTAAGTATGGTATTACGGTGTTCTTGTGGTATCGTTCTGGTCTTGAGCGACGTCCGGAGTACGGTACACCTACTTCGTATGAATATTTGTGCAAGATGAGATTCGCCGTTTTCCACCAATTTTGTGTTCATGCTTGATATCAGTATATACCAAAAGTATGTACTTCGTATATGATATCGTGCCTGTCTCGATGGAAAGGTTCAGAGTCTCGGCTCAATTGAACCAACAACTATTAATAGTACTGTAGCCGAGCAGTCCGTCCGGCCCACAGCCCCATTTATTTGTGGAGAATCTTCCCGAAACTTTTCTGTTGACCCCCTCGATTATTCACCCGGGGGGTACTTTCCACTGACCCTGCATTCTTTTTTGCAAAGGCGCTCTCTTTTTCCTATTTTTACCAAATGCACCCTACGTAGGGTGTACTTTGTAGCATATTCATACTTTCATTGTCACGTTATACTCGTTTATCGTAGTATGTATGATATATACAGGCGGTAACGGCTAATCTCTAATCTCTCGTTCTTTTTTTTTGTGGAGATTTTCAACTTGCGGTCGACCTGCTGTAATTTCATATATTTTTTCCCCCCGTCCTTAAAACTATCATTCTACACTATATATACTATTAATAGTAGTTCGATACTACTACAATACTACGGTATTACTTCACTACTGCTGCTCCTACTGCTGTTCTACTGCTGCTACCGCACGTTGGTTGGACGAGACGTAGGGGTTTGCATGTTTTCATGGCGGCTGATCGGCTGATGCTAAAAAAAAAGTTTTTTTTCCTCTTTCTATATATATATATATATTTTTTTGGAAAATATATGTGCACGCATGCTTGTATGCGTGCGTTCCACTATCTATCCACAACGCGTGACGTTGTACTCCACCCATGATATATGAATCGCACCACGCATAAAATTCGTGGAGGCCATCGCCATATATTAAGCCGAACGTACCAGAGGGCAAACGATTGTCCGCGAACACTCACAGAGCACACAGGGCCCAACCATTTTCACCAGGCATAACCAACCACATATACCAGGTATGAGTCAGATAGTTAACTTTTTGAAGTCCAGAGACATCTGTTTGCCTCAATCCAATCGTAATCTTAATCTGGTGGTGGTGCTTTTATTCCGGGAGGTCGGCTAGAAAAAATCCTTCTCAGTTACGGTGGGTGGTGGTGGTAGTTGAGCTTTGAAGGCCAGCCGTTTTTCCACCCGGAGGGAATCTGCTTGCTATCCCTCGTATATCAATCGAGATCTGGTGGTTGTGTGTTTTCTTCCGAGCGATCGGACAAAAAACCCTCACAATAAGGTATACTTTGCGCGCGCATACACTCTATAATAGATGGGCGATTGGTATTGCCAGACTTGACTTATTTACTTCTCGTTTTTGTTTGGTCGCTATCTTGGGATCCCAAAAATCTCCTGTTAATGTGTAGCAACTTTGTTGAAAGGGGGGTGGGTAGTCGTGGTCGTGGAGGCCATCCGAGACTGTCGTAACATAATAACAGCCCCAAGCAAGCACTCTTCGCTCGCGACCTCGTCAAGTAACATCATTGTCATTGTCAAGTAATAATTAATAATCCCATTCCACACGTACGTTTGGGACCCTATTAATAACACACAAATAAATGGACGTAAAAAGGTTGGACTTGTTGTTGTTGTTGCAGGTGTGTGCAATTATACATATATATTATATGTATGCACGCTACTACTGGTAGACGTTTGAAAACACGTGCTACGGCAGCACTGTTTATAGGGGTACATGGCTTCTTCCAGCTCCTCAAGCTCTTCACTTGGTTATAGTATAGGAGCTCACCACCTCACCCAAAACACTTGGTTATAGTATAGAACACATAAACCAAGATGAACAATATCATGACTGTAACTATAAATTCGTTTGGGCTGGTCGGTGTCACTTGCCCGGTGGCTACTCTTTGTTCTTGCCCGGACTGGCTACGTACGAGTAGTAGCTGGTACGAGGAACACGCGCCTGATGTGGATTTGAATGCAGTCAACCACAATCCCGAAGGGGAACCTTGTACAGCAAATCTCTAGGTTTACCCAGGGTCATCTATATCGGAAACTCCGAACCTGTCTGTGTGTTTGTGTGTCTGTCTGTGTGTCTGTCTGTCTGTCTATCTGTCTGTCTGTCTGTCTGTCTGTCTGTCTGTCTGTCTGTCTGTCTGTCTGTCTGTCTGTCTGTCTGTCTGTCTGTCTGTCTGTCTGTCTGTCTGTCTCTGTCTGTCTGTCTGTCTGTCTGTCTGCCTGTCTGCCTGTCTGTCTTTCTGTCTCTCCGTCGGTATGTCTGTCCGTCGGTATGTCTGTATGTCTGTCTGTATGTATGTATGTCTGTCTGTCTGTCTGTCTGTCTGTCTGTCCCCGGGTCCAAAGAGACTCCAATCCACGGCAATTCCCCCCCCAATTTCTGACGCGCATACTAGATGCAAAAAAAAAAAGCTGTTTCAGCCGCTCGCCTTGCCGCTTATGGCAATAAAAGTACCACCACAGTATATAACGCCGTTATAGCAAGCAACTCCCCTGGGTGTAATCGAGGATCGGCAGAAGCAAAGCATACAGGTACTATTAATAGTAGATAGGAAATGGCGTCTATTTCTCCTCCTACTCTGGCTGGGTGCTGCTACTGTAAATATAACGAGGACCTGGATAGAGAGGACGCAGGGATGTCGATGTTGGCCAGGGCACGTTTCTTCTACTGCAGGTAATTTTTATGTTATCTTCGGAAGAGCTCGATGGTGTACTATTAATCGAACAGAGTGAGGGTGGGACCAGCCGAGTACCAGGCTGTCTCCTAAGCCATGTATCTCCATATATAATGTATACACGATCTACAGAGACGTTTCCGTTACCAACACGTCACGTGATATCATACTGGTACGCGTTGCACCGCCTTATAGCTACGTGATACCACCACATTAGCCCACCCTGAACAGTCAGTGGTAAACAGACGCAGATCACCTGACGATCAAGGGATGTGATGACCATGCCATCCCAGAAATCGGAAAGGGGGGTCGAAGATGCGGCCATTCGAAACAAAATAAATGAGGCTACAAATCTACCCCACACCTCGCAATGAGGCTTCGACATCTCACGCGTAGGACAAACGCGCCATACATCGCTGAAGAAAAGGCTATGATATGCCAACGACAAGCGGACTGCCTATCCGACTTCATCAACAACAAGATACTACATGGATAAACCCCTCCACTCCCGCGACGAGCGGCACGCTGCGCGCAAGTCCCGTGTTGCTGACCCGCACGAGGCACGAGCACAGCACCAACCCACTTGCTGGCGTGTCCGAATAAACGCCTCCTTATTGGTGCTTTGACTCTTTCCTGGGACAACTGAAGCCGAAACTGGAACCCCCAGCGTCGGGGGGTTGCTCCACCGAGGGTGTCGAAGGACAGGCAAACAGACAGACAGACATACAGACAGACAGACAGACAGACGGACAGACAGACAGACAGACAGACAGACAGACAGACAGACAGACAGACAGACAGACAGACAGACAGACAGACAGACAGACAGACAGACAGACAGACAGCACAGACACGGCAGGCCAGAAAATGCTTTCATTCCGAAACGAATCCCATCTTATTTTTGCGTTAATTTTCGCGGGGGGGGGGGATGCCTCCGGCGGCCCTCCGGGGGCCTTCCGGGGGCCTCGGCGGGGTGCGCAACATGCCTCGACGACGACCTAAAATGCGCCCTGGTATTATATATTATATATGGTATTATGTATTGTATAAATATGTATTATATTATGTCATACCAGACACCTGTTATGGCATGGTTCATCACATACAATGGCTCATGGTGGAGATGTCTAACAATATAACAATATAACAATATAACAATACTAACCAAATGCATACGAACTGTTCCATACTGAAGAATAATATTGTTTATTATGTATCGACAGCCGACATCAGTATGCTATTAATGAAGATACTATTAATAGTAGCAGTAATACTATTAAAACCATCGAAGTACAATAGTATATTCTGACGGCGGCAGCAGACCTTATTTCTTATTTCCAGCTGGTATTTTGGTATTTCTGTCCTTCCCCCTGCACCAAGCCTTGTTGCATACCAAGTACTTCGTATTATATTATACATATCATATATATATAACCTGTCCTCACACACCTCTTCTTATATACCATACATGGCTACAAATAGTAGAACCACTCTATCACGTAAACTCGTCGGAACACTATAGTATACCTGGTACGTTTATTTCAGACTGTTTAATTTCAATTTTAATTTAATTTAAAATATTTCTTCCCCCACAAATAGACACACACTTCCTGAATTCTACAGCCTCAGATTGTGTCCCCCTCATACGGGATGTACATCCTACATGAGGACATATAAAACGAAGTGTTACACTCAGCTAGCAAAGATCAGCTTCGACGAAATCCTCGAGCTCACAGCTGTTGTTTTTTTTTTTTTTTTAATATATGGGATACGTATAGCCCACCCTCAAGAGCCAGCCGTAGTTACGAATCTCACGACGAAATATGATATACCTGGTACGACAGAAGAAGGAAATTGGAATATAAAATCATAAAATCATGCTCGCCTCACATCCTATCCGAAAATTTGAAACAGGAAATACTATATATGTGTATCATCATTCATAAATAAATCTACTCGATGGATCGACCTTGCGGGCCTTCAAAACCTCAGGAAAATACGAAAATACAAGTATCTGGTAATAATATCACAGCAACTACTGCGATACTTACACTGCAATATCATATATACGAAGTATGTCAACTTATTATGTATGCCGTTTGTTGCCATCACGCATAGCGTAGTAGCTTTACACAGATAGGTATGGATCTTACACTGTTGAGCCATATTCCCGAGTTGCGTATTTTTTCATGGACGATCTCTTCGTTTTGTCCGCAACTACTACTGTGTATAATTAGGTTGTTCGTGGTATGGGGGGGTATAATTAATTAATTTTGCGAATGAGGGAGAAGAATATACACGCATGCATGCCCCCTATGATGCTCGTACGAACACCTCTCACCTCTTACATAACAATGCGCGATACGCCTCTTTTAACATTTACCTCTTTCGAGTTTTGGGTACGAGAGCAGGGCTGCAAGGCTCGCCTGGACTTTACGTTACGGCTACGAGTGAGTACGTATTGTTACGTAGATTATCAGAAGACCTAAGAATAAAAAAGTGTATTGGGCTAAAAGCTGTTTTACCCAGATCTCCAAAAGGATCTGAAAAAAAAAAAAAAAAAAAACTAAGACTATTACGGGAGGCATAGTAAATCCTAGTAAATAGGACCTATGGTACAGACAAAAACCAATACATGTCCATATTTTTACTACCAATATTTGGTCCTATTTACTAGTGTTTAGTGTGGTCCTCCGTGATAGTCGTTTCTTGGGTGGCGAAATGAGCTATACAGCTGACGGACTTTTTTGTTTTTTGTTTTTTGTTTTCCGTTTCTTGTATTCTGCACAAAAAAACACAACCCGAGGCATAACACAATAAAACAACAACAAAAAAAAAAACAGCCAATCCACCCAACAAGCCGCGTACAAACCTAAAAGCAGGCAGACGTGAAAAAAACTCCGCAAAATGCCGCGCGCAACGACAACTACCTGCAATGCGCTGGAATACACACACAGCCTCTCAAAAGGAATGCACACATGCATGCGTGGTCAATGGTCAAATGACTATAAGGCAAGTAATAAATGAGTACCCCCCCCCC
>MEHQ01002823.1:46177-204802 GCA_008828725.1 Saccharina japonica
CCCCCCCCCCCCCCCCCCCCGCCTACTACATAAATCATGAATCCGTTTCGGCCCCCAAGATAGCGACAAAAGAAAGCATACCTTTTTTTACGCGTAATGTTGTTATATAACCGTCTACTGTTGCGGGGGACCATAGTAAACACTAGTAAATAGTAAATAGGACCAAACATTGTTATTAATAGTAAAAACAGGTAAAAATATAGCATTTTGTCTGTAGCGTAGGCCCTATTTACTACTGTTACTAGTGTTACTAGTATTTACTATGCTCCCCCGTAATAGTATTAAATACTGTAAGAGCAGCGTGAGGGCCCAGAACTATCGGGTAGGGTAGAGGATCATGTTGAGCCCGTGCCGTACGACTCCTTGCCTTGCAACCATTGTACATGGTAACTTCGAGACCAACCATTGGATCATATCACCCCCCCATCAATCACGCAGTAGTTAGTGGCCATCGCTGTAAATAGTCGTCACTTTGTTTTTTTTATCGTCAGTTTTGCTATCTTGAGAATAAGGGTCTCAAGAGAGTTAACGAAAAAGCGTCTTAAGAGTGTCTCGAGAGGGTTGACAAAACAAGTGCCTCAAGAGGGTTGGCACCGACCTACGTACGACTCCATCTGTGTGTGGCCCCTTTGCTCCCGTCTATTAACACACCTACCTTTGTTACTCACTCCCGCCTAGTAGTGGTAGTAATGGCAATAAGTGTTGCTACTGCTAGTTCTACTACATCATGAATAGCAGTGCCTACTGGTTGCCCCTACTGCCCACTGCCTACTGTCTACTGCCCACTACCTACTGCCTATTGCCTACTGCCTACTGTCCACTGCCCACTGCCTACTGCATACGCTAGGTACTGCTTTAGTTTGTCACCACAAAGCTTGTATATATCTAGCTACAATAGGATGAAGAATCCGCACGGACACTTGAGTCACAGGTGGACCCCCCCCCCCCTCCACTACGGCCGTGCAAGACATAAGTACCCCCCCCCCCCTCCCCCCACCGCACATTGTGGGCGTAAAGCAATCAGTATGGAGACATTGAACAGTAGTCTCTATAGCAAACCCCACAAGGTGTCGACAACCTCTCAATTCGGTATTATTACGCATACTATGTGTAAAAGGGTGCTACATTGTTCAACGTCACTACAAGGGTTTCCAACGCCCGCATTATGCAACAGGGGGGGGGGTCCCGGCCACGTGTGGTGTGCTGGAAGTCAACTGGATAGAGAGAACGGTTTAGTATGAAGAACACACACACGCATATGTCATGGTATTCAGGGCATCCCCGTTTCCCCTCTATTTTTGAGGTGGCGTGTTTCTGATAGAAAACACGCCGAGAAAAATATGAATTGCCTCCCCCGCTCTTTCCCATAATTCTCTCTGAGACGCATGCTGCGACGATAGAGGTGTACCATTTTGTTTCCGAGATTTGTCACTTGAGGAGGTCTATACTAATAGTAAGTAATATATACTAATAGCAAGTCACCCAATTGTTTTTGGAGGAAAACAAAAGTGCTATGATGCCCGATTGACAATACCACGGCCTAACGATACAACGAAACATATGGCAAAACGAAAATGGACAAATTCCGGCAATTTTGGGTTAAAGAGCCTTTAATACGTCAGTCAGGAAACAATTCAGCCAAAAAAAGGTATACCTTATACCTCTACTCGTACCTCTATCATAGCATGCCTCCTCACAATAAGAAAACCAGAGCGAGCGGCAACGAATAAAAAATGTCATCAAAACATCAATCTTGTGAGTGACTGAGCGCGTCTCGTCTCACCCTGCCTCCGGTAGCAGTACTACTGTAGTATTAATAGTAGGGTTAGCCTAGCCCCATGCCGCACACGGCACACTTGTTATCCAGTACCTAACCTGCACCAGGGTATACTAGTGTCTTAAACCTTAACCCATTCAGAACTGAAAAAAAAATCCGCACTAATTCCAAGTGGTTTGTCCCCAAGTACTATAATACTGTATCAATGTATCAATGGACAGACCACTTCTTGAGGGGTTTATCCTAGTAGTAGTAGTAGTAGTAGTAGTAGTAGTAGTAGTAGTAGTAGTAGTAGTAGTAGTAGTAGTAGTAGTAGTAGTAGTAGTAGTAGTAGTAGTAGTGGTGGTAGTAGTAGTAGTGGTAGTAGTAGTAGTAGTAGTAGTAGTAGTAGTAGTAGTAGTAGTGGTGGTGGTAGTGGTAGTAGTAGTAGTAGTAGTAGTAGTAGTAGTAGTAGTAGTAGTAGTAGTAGTAGTAGTAGTAGTAGTAGTAGTCTTCGACTCTGTTTTTGTGGGTGCCCACACGCGCGAGGCCGGTCGTTCGCGGTGCGCAAGACCACGAACTAATCGCTTTTGGCAGCTGACAATAATCATTAGAGTGGCGGAGTTCCTGAGATACAGGTCACACACAGGTGGTTAGATGCGGAAAGCACACCAAATGACACGAAATATACCGGAAATTGTCACGATGTACGAATGCCACGAGAATAATGACAATAATACGAGTAATAGTGGCGGAGTTCCTGAGACCGGTCGGTGGAAGGATGCGGAAAGCACACGAAAGAGCACGAGAGAGACCGAAAGTGGTCACGATGTGTATGCCACACGATATTAAATGCTACGGTAGCTTAGCTAATAGGTTGGGTAGGTAGAAGGTTAACCTTTTACCAGAAGCCCGACGGACTAATGCCTCAACAGTATTAGTAATGGTATTATAATGTATGGTGGCGGTCTTAGCAGGGTGTGATTGTTTCATAGCTGTCATATGCGCAGTAGCCCATATATAGGTACATATCATATGAGCAATTCATTGTGATTGTTTTGTATATGTGATACGCGTAGTAGCCCATAACAGGTACACATGAGCAATGCCACCTTGCAAGGGTGGCACCTTATTTTCTGACGCGAGCTCCTCCTGCTTCACATGAAGAGCTCAATACCTCACCCGCAATATGTATGATATACGATTTCGAAGACAGTCTGTTTTGCGCGACCTGGTCATCAAGGTTTCTATATCCTCTACTGTAGTTCTAAACCAAATACACTCTTAACCCATTTAGGACTGCAGTCCCGATGTGGGTACAAAACACTTGGAAATAGACTGAAATAGGTATTCCTAGACAGTCCAGTTCTAAAAGGATTACGTAATAGCAAAAGTATCATACTGTATACGACGGGGGGCCATAGTAGATAGGACCTACTGCACATACAAAAACCTATATAAATCCCCATTTTTTACTAACAATATTTGGTCCTATTTACTATGGTCCCCTCCGTAATCTTAATAACCGTTAGTGGACCATAGTAAATACTAGTAAATAGAACCTACGGTACACACAAAAACCTACACATTTCCCTATTTTTACTAACCATAGTCACTAATAGTCACTAATAGTCACTAATAGTCACTAATAGTCACTAATAGTCACTAATAGTCACTAATAGTCACTAATAGTCACTGATAGTCACTAATAGTCACTAATAGTCACTGATAGTCACTAATAGTCACTAATAGACACTGATAGTCACTACTAGTCACTAATAGTCACTAATAGACACTGATAGTCACTAATAGACACTGATAGTCACTAATAGTCACTAATAGTCACTAATAGTCACTGATAGTCACTAATAGTCACTAATAGTCACTAATAGTCACTATTGCGGGGGACCATAGTACATAGGACCTACGGTACACACAAAAAACGATAGAATTCCCTATTTTAACGGAAAATATTTGGTCCTATTTACTAGTGTTTACTATGGTCCCCTCCGTAATATGAATATCCGGTAGTTAGTTGCTCACGTCGGTACTCACGAAAAACGATATAATTCCCTATTTTAACGAAAAAAAAATGGTCCTATTTACTAGTGTTTACTATAGTCCCCTCCGTAATATGAATATCCGGTAGTTAGTTGCTCACGTAAGGACCTCAACCGCTCACAAAAAAAAGCCAGCCCAAAACGTGCCTATGGGGGTATGACCCTCCAAACCCCCATAGATGTGTACCAGAGGGTATAATAATACTGCTGTATGGCGGTCTCTGGTTGGGGCGAACCGGCCACTAACTGTGTGTGTATGTGTGTTCTTCACGTTAAACCGTCCTTTCTACCCGTCGACATCCAGCACACACCCAGCAGTAGTGTCCGTGTGCCGATTCTTCATCCTAGAGAGAGAGAGAGCTACCAGTTCTTCTGTGGTCACAAAAACATTACGAACGTAGCAAAAACATTACGAACGTAGACATACATACATACATACATACATACATGATAACACACGGGAGGAGAATGTCCGAAGGCGTCATAAAAAGCACCACGCGAACCTTCTTTGTGGTGTTGTAGTCCATTAGGGTATCGATATGTGCGAGCCAATAGACACGAAACCACCGACAAAAAGTACTCGTTGGGCAACTAAAGTACGTACGAAGTATCATTTTAGAGTAATAGTTACTGTGTAGTGGTGGAGTCCTCTCACACCGGCGCCGTTATATTCGAACAACATTGACGAAAAAGCGCGAAACGAAAGAGAGAGGTTGAAAGTGGTCACGATGTCACGATGTCACGATAATAGCGAGTAGTATTAATAAATAGTAGTGGTAGTGGTGGGGGTCTCTGATGTGAGGTCCGGCAGATATTTCCCGGAAATTTCCCCGAACGCCACGGCGGCGCGCACGGGCTCAAGCCCTTTTAGTACTACTATTAATACTGCACTTCACAAAAACTTGAAGCTGAGTCTAACTCCAAGTAAGTTTTCCCCATGTCGGGAGTACAGTTCTAAAAAAGGCGCCTAAATAAGAAGTTATACGTGTACCCCTTATTATTTGTGGCCGATTAGGGTAGTAGTTGTGGATTCCCGATATGAGCGAGAGCCGATCGATAGTGTGTGACACCGCCACCATCACCAATGCTGGGCAACAATTAATAAATAAATGAATGGTGGCGGAGGATGTCCCCTCAGTAGCTACCCCTCTCATCAGAACGGTAATTGTTTGTGCTCGTTGCGTTCGGAATTTAGAAGAGAGACGAAAGAGCGCGAGGAAAGAGGAAAGAGGTCGAAAGCGGTCACTCACGGTGTGTGTGACGATGAAAATAATTAGCTACTACTACTGTACTATGCGGGGGGACATACATACTCTGTAGTAATCAGGACCAAAATATGGGGTATACACATAGGGGGGATACCTGCTAAAGGGTTTCATCGTGGGTTCTGACTGCAACAATAGCCCACCCCAAATAGTGCTGGTCCACACTCTGTCTGGTAAAAACTGGGAACCGGCCGCTAGCCGCGAGAAAAGAAATATCAGAATGAATGAATGATGATGAGCGCCGCGAATCCTTCTTGTTTCTCTGTGTTCGGCTAGAAGGGTGTGGGATGGGGGGGTTGTGCTGGTTCTTGGTGTGAGCGAGCCGATAGGTATACATGAGTACCTAAATACCACACCGACTAATAAGACAGTTGGGCTCGTAGAATACTAGTGGTACGTAGAAAGAAGCACAGACAAAAGAGCGCGAAATAAGTCGATATTACTACTGTAATTTTTTAATTGGTCACGATCTATATCAAGATAATAATGGTATATTGCTATAAGGCATTAATTAATACTTCGTTGGGCTACTTACTGGTAAAATGCATTAATTAACAAAATACCCACCCAAGCTAAGCCTTACAACTTACAACACTCTCCCCCCCTTCAGAACGGCGGGCGGGGTAAAAAACGTTTTCATGGTGCTCGTGGGAATCGAACTCACGACCACTACAACCCATCCATGATCTTCTATCTATCTGCTGATTGATGATGCCATTTGTTAAGGCATTTTGGTCCGTTGGGCTACTGGCTACTGGTAAAAGGTTAGCCGACTACCCACCCAATCTAAAAGCCTTTTTACAACACTCTCTCCCCCCCCTTCAGAGCAGCGGGGTATTTGGTCTTCGTATGGGGCCGTACGTGCCTAGTATAGTAGCATTACGTGTAAGGCGTCGTAGTTAGATTGGGCGGTGGGTGATAGGTGAACCCTTTACAGTTACTGTAAAAGTACCAGTAGCCCAGCGGACTAATGCCTTAACAAATAGCGCCGTCGGCAGGACATGGGATGGGTTGTAGTGGTCGTGAGTTCGAATCGAATCTCACGACCACCATGAAAACGCTTTTTAAAGAAACGCGAAATTCCTCATGTCAAAAACCTGATAAACACTCTCCCTGTGGGTCCCCACAGATAGATTGTTAAGAACTTCGGACTTTCCCCCCCCCCATTTATTATCTTCGCCCTTCTTTTCTCTCTCCTTCCTAGTCGTAACTCAGACCCGGGGTCACAAAGTAGGCCCTTCTCCCTCCTCCCCCACTACAGTTCTCGCCTTGCACTTTACTCGCGAGAAGAGGCTTCAGCCCGTTTTTCCCTCGTCGACTCGCATCGAATTGCGCCTACCCACGCTTCCAGACGCTCTCAGCAGCTAGCTGATGATTCCATTTTTTATTCATTTTCGCGAATGAACTCAAAAGTCCGACCCACATGAGATTTGAACCCCGGAAACCAACTCTCTTAGTAGCATTCGAGGGTACCACTACTACTACTAGACCATCGGAGCGACTGGACTAGGCACTGATACGGCCCCATGTGAAGACCAAAGACCAAATACCCCCCGCTGTTCTGAAGGGGGGGAGAGTGTTATAGATAGGAAGGCTTACATTGGGAAATAGGTGGTAGGTAATTGGTTAACCTTTTACCAGTAACCTAACGGACCATGCCTTAGCACTACTACTACTACTGTAGTCTGGGGACCCAGGGAAGAGTGTTTATCTCAGGTTGTGACATGAGACATGAGGTGGAAATTCGCTTCTCCACCCATCCTATCCTATCCCATATCATCCCACATCTCATCAACATCCCATCCCATACCGTTCTTTAAAAAGAGTTTCATCAACATGGCGGTGGTCGTGAGATTCGAACTCACGACCTCTACAACCCACCATTGGGCATTGGGTGGGTGGGTGGTTGGTTGGTTAACCGTTAATCAGTAGCCCAACGGATTAATTAATGCCGTACCACTACTAGTCCGAAGTTCTTAACAATGAATGTCTCGGGACCCAAGTAAGAGTGTTTTTATCAGGTTCTGACATGATACATGAATGAGGAGGAAATTCTCGCCTTTCTTTTGAAAAGCGTTTTCGTGGTGGTGGTCGTGAGATTCGAACTCACGACCTCTACAACCCACCATGTATGTATGTCCTGCTGACGACGCCATTTATTGAGACATTAGTCCGTTGGGCTACTACTACTGGTAAAAACAAATACCCACCTAATCTAAGCCTTACAACAATAATACATACGTAGATAGTGGCGGGTGTCTCTTGTACAAGCCGCCGGTCGCTAAAAATGCAAGACAAGAATCGTTGTGGGGGAGGAGGGAGAGGAGCCTACTTTGTGACCCCGGATCTGAGTTACGACTAGGGAGGAGAGAGAAAGGAAGGGCGAAGATAATAAATGGGATGGACAAAAAAAAAATAAAAAAAAAATAGGCAAGCTATAGGCAAGCAAGAAAGGGAAATAAATGTCCGAACGTATGAAGGATGATGATGCTTCAAATAGCAGTAGTACTTGCAGTACGAGTAGAGATCGCCACTTATTCGAGAATATGCAATAATAATAGTTGGCATACACTTTGTACGAGACAAAATGGCTTTGCTACTGTGACCCGAAACGTAGTATCTCTGCTGTGTCGTAGATGTTTTTTTTTTTACCACAGAAGAGCCAGCTGGTATTTCTCTAGGATGAATAATCAGCACGGACACACGACACGGACACTGGGTGCGCTAGATGTCGGGTAAAAAGAACGGTTTGATGTGAAGAACATACATACACACATTGGGCTTAGGCTTAGGCTTGGGTTTAGGCTTAGGCTTAGGCTTAGGCTTGGGCTTAGTTTTCGCACCCTTCGGTGTGCTTTCCGAACTAATGTAAGCACCGACCGATCTGAGGTCTGAGAGGGGCTGAGGAGACTCGGTTGCTATCGTGTGTTTGTGTGTTCGTCACATTTAACCGTCCTTTCTACCCGTCGACATCCAGCACACCCAGTGTCCGTGCCAATTTTTTCATCCTAAAAAAGTACCAGTTCTGTGGTCACAAAACTACGACACAGAGATACTACGCTCAGTGCAGTAAGCAGAGTGGGGATGAGGGAGAAGAGCCTGTTTTGTAACCTCGGATCTGAATTACGACTGACTATGGAGGGAGAGGGACACAGACCACAGAAGTACGAAGATAATAAATGGGATGGACAGAAAAAAGATGCAGCATACATACCACCATCGTCGTCCATCGATTGTTGCTGTTACAGTTATCATTATAGTTAGTTGCTGGTTTCGTACGGAGCCGCTCGCGAAGAACCCGCGCCAATTTAATCATACATCATATACAGCGCGAGCGGATCCGTACTGACGTACAGTGTGTATGTATGCATGTATGTATGAATGTATGTGTGTGTATGTTCTTCACATTAACCTTCCTTTCTACCCGTCGACATCCAGCACACCCAGTGTCCGTGCCGATTCTTCATCCTAAAAGGTACCAGTTCTGTGGCCACAAAACTACGACACAGAGACACTACGCTCAGTGCAGTAAGCAGAGCAGACAATGCAATGCCCAATCGACCACAAAGAAGGAGGGTTCGCGGTGCTGATCTTCCATCCGGGTAATATGTTCCAGCTAGCTGGTACTAGGTAGGTTGTCCGCACGTCCGCACAGTATTTTTATTTGTTTATCGTGATACAGTATCGTGATATCGTGACCGTTTATTGCCGACATCTCTACTTCTCCCGCGCTCTTTCGTATATTGCCGAAATTCACGACACGACCGGTCTGAGGGGACTCCATGGACTCCATGATTATGAGCTACGAACGATTTATTGCTATGGTTTATTGCCGAACGACTAATTAGTTAGTTGGTGGTTTCATTTCATGTCATCATGTATCATGTACCAGGTAGAAATGTGTCATCTCGCTCATCATTCATCGTCGCGGTAATCCACAATAATGCATGCACGACCTGAAAGAAGGAACGGAAGGGTTCGCGTTGCGTTGCTCTCATTCATGATGATTTTCGTGTATTTTCGTATTTTCCCGAACTAGCGACCGGCGGCTCACACTATTAATAGAGATTTTTGCCACTTTACTATTACGGAGGACCATAGTAAATATCATATAATAGGACCAAATAAATATTGATTGTTAGTAAAAGTAGGTAGTAAATGTATAGCTTTTATTAATAGTGTGTACCGCAGGTCCTATTTACTAGTATTACTAGTGTTTACTATGCTCCCCCGTAATAATATTAATATTACTATACGAAGTATATGAACACCAAGTCTAATACTTATTTCGAGACATGTATTTTCTTTTTTCTCCTCCTCGCTACATTCTTCGTAACTCAGATCCGAGATCAACATAGCAGGCTCTTTCCCCCCCTCCCACCTCACTACGACGGTACGTACGTGCCTTCCATTCATTGTTTATCGCGAGAAGACTTCAGCCCGTTCTTCCCTCCCTCGTCGACTTGCTTGCGTCGAATTGCGCCTATACCCACGCTATAATAATAGGCGCTCTCGGCAGTTAGTTGATTCCTTTTTTTTTTATTCGCAGTCTCACCACGGTGGGACTCGAACTCCACACAACAAACAGGATCAATGCCCCGAGGGTAACCATCAGACCACCGGGGCGACCGGCTGACGTGGTGCATGCACGGCAGTGGCCATTTATTTCGATGCGTCCCCTCTCTCGCGCGCTGTTTCGCCCACTATTACAAGAGTTAAGAGTTAGTTAGTTGTTGTTGTGAATTTAACGACCCCAGCCAACCCCCTCTCCTCTGCACCAAAGGTGTCGGGAGACATGTCAAGCAAGGCAAAGCATGCATGCATGCGCTGTCAAGGGTGTAGGGCCGAAGTGTCCCAGACTTGAACCTAGTAGTCTGGTGTCAAGTCACGGCATGTCAAGGCAAAGCTGCTGTCTGTCAAGGGTTGGAAGTCCTGTCTCCCGACATCTTTGCTCTGCACTACTATTGTTGATTTGCTTCAGTATATTTAGTTTTTAATATTTTTTCCTTTTCGCTTTTTTTCTTTTTTCTCTTTTTTTCTCTTGCATGCACCTGGATTGCTAGCAGGGTATGTCTTGCCTGTCGTATATGGCATTGCATTGTCTGCTGTGCTTACTGCACTGAGCGTAGTGTCTCTGTGTCGTAGTTTTGTGACCACAGAACTGGTACCTTTTTAGGATGAAGAATCGGCACGGACACTGGGTGTGCTGGATGTCGATGGGTAGAAAGGAAGGTTTAATGTGAAGAACACACACACTACTACGTACTACTACTGTCCTGTAGTAATATTAATATTGTCTTCGCCCTTCTTTTCCCTCCCTCCGTCCTTCTTAGTCGACACTCAGATCCGGGGTTCTCAACGCAGGCTCTTCTCCCCCCTCCCACCACTACTACTACTACTACTAGTACGGTACGTGCCTTGATTTTTTATCGCGATAATATTTCAAGCACTACTACTTTCTTTCCTCGTCGATTCGCGTCGGATGTTACATACAGTACATACAGTACGTACAGTACATCAACATCATGCCAGGCGCTTTCTGCAGTAAGTGAGTCGACGTGGTTCACTCGACGGGTAGAAAGGACGAATTAATGTGAAGAACACACACACAATAGTACCACGACATCATAGCGGGGCTGGAAATAGTAACAGAGTGAGTGACCTTCGACATTATTATTAGATTCATACATCGTTTGGAGGCTAACCACAAGAAGACCACCGGGGCGACCCAGAGGGAGCCCTACCTATCGTCGACCACAGCACCACAAAAGAAAGAAGCTTCGTGGTCCAGTAGAGCTTACCCATCAATATTACATGCTTGTTCAAGAAAATCATTGTTTGGTTACCCTATCCTCATATCCTCGTCGTGATGCTCATCATCAATCATCAGAGGAGAGGTGATTACCACATATATATACACCTGGTATAATATTAGGGCCGTTATTATCGGAGAGCTTTTTCTCCAGAATTTTGAATTTAAAAAAAAAACGTGATTTTGATATCGAGATATGGAAGCGTTCTGTCACAATTTGTGAAATTTAGCAGAGAGAGGGAACAAAAATGAGGATATTTCAATTTCACACATTAAATATTTGAAAAAAAAAAAAAAAAAAACTCGAAAACTCGAAAACCTGGAAGTTGAAAAAAAATGCGCGAAAAAATAACCTCGAAAATTCTGAAAATTCTGGAGGGGAAAAAAAACTCGCCGAAAAAAAACAACGGCCCTTATTACCCCCTTACCACTTTCGTTTGATAAAATGGTTGATGATTACTCTTGTTGTGTTCGAGACGAAGAGGAGTAACCCTACCCCTATAACCCCGGGACGCATGCTGCGATAGAGTTTCACCCGTTTTTTTCTGATCACTTGAGGAGCTCCATATGACGGAAAAAAGAATTTCGGAGGAAACGAAAAGTGCTACCCGATGTAAGTATACTGCGAAACATATCGCAACACAACAATGTGCGTCTGACGATTTTGGGTTAATAAGGAGCTCGATCATTCAGAAATATTCCCAGCCAAAACCTGCCACCTCTTATCGTACGATCGTAGCACGCGTCCCGGCCCTAAAAGTTCTACCGATAGTAAGAGGTCCAACATGGTCACGATCTTCATCATGGATGATGGGTGTGGTAAAAATAGTCGCGGTCTCTCTATTCCCATCGTATAAATAGTACGTAATAAGTAGTGTGAGCCCGGCCGAAAGATACTCTATTACAGGGGAAACGTCCGCAAGGATAATCACAAGGAGAACGAGGAAGTACGGACCTATTATGATGGGCTATGACCCTCCCAAATTTGGAGGGTCATAGCCCATTTTTTTTTTTGTGTTTCCATCCCATTCATTATCTTTCTCCCTCCCTATTAATAGTCGTAACTCAGATCCGGGGTCACAAAGTAGGCTTTTCTCCCTCCTCCCCCACTACGGTTCTTGCTTTGCATTTTTATCGCGAGAAGATTTCAGCACTTTCTTCCCCTCGTCAACTCTCCTCGTCGAATTTTGCTTACCCACGCTATATTATGCGCTCTCGACAGTCGGTGTCACTTGAGAATAAAAACCTCCATGTTGGGGAGAATCGAACCCTCGACACCCGGCCCAACAGGCTTCGTGGCTATCAGTTAGACCACCGGGGCGATAGATAGCCACGGACGTCCCTCTTCTTTGCGGTCGAATGGTGTGCTACTACAGTACACGAGTACGCACGCCAGGGTAAAAGGTTGTGGGCTGCCGATATGAGGGTGTACTTCATTTTCATGCATGCGACCGTAGTCGTACGACCATGATAGACCCTCGTATCCCTACAATGCCGGGACGGAGCATGTATGTCGGGTTTTCACCGACCAGGCAGACATTGATTGCTAGCACCAAGCGCGAAGCGCCGTGAGGTGTTGGACGAGTCGCAGGAAGGGTGAGCTGCATGCTACTAAGAACCGCTTGTAAGGCGGACTTGCATATATATATATATATATATGGATGACAGCTTCATCAGTGAGTTAATTTAATTTCTAGTGTGGCCACTTCCTGAGACAGCAATGAATGGGACCCCTATGTAACTGCCCATATGATGGGGGGGGACCTTTAACCGCAACCCCTAATCCCTAACCCCTATTATGATATCACCCTATCTAGGAGAGCTCTAACGCAATGGTTAATGGCATCTATGGTATTTCCCACGGGATGCCCACGGGCAGGTATTCATCAAAAAGTAGTACTACGGAGAACCCTCATATAACAGCCGATTTTCCTAATTGAGAATTTTGCCTTTCCGATGAGAAGGAAAATCGAAAATATTGGTTTTTGAATAGTAAGAGGTGTACTTCCCTCGCAGGCATTTTTTTCACTGTAAACTATTGGCAGTTGAGACACCCGTCGATGACTGAAAAAAAAAGAAACGAAATTGGCATCGGCAGTCTCAAGATATCGAAGATCCCAGAAAATCTGGATTTATGGGCGAGGTACCTCGCTCATAAATGCAAATTCCCTCAAATCCTTGATTTTTCGAGCCCGTCAAAAGGCTGATTTCAATTTTTTTTTCGTGGATCGATACCTACCACCGAGGAACATATTTTCTAGGTCAAATTTTGATCGTGAGCGAAATACAACTCTTCAACAATAATAACAAAGTACTAAAATCGATTTTCATTCTCATCGGAAAGGCAATTCTCAATTAGGAAAATCGGCTGTTATATTTCGGCTGTTATATAGTAAATAGGACCAAATAAATATTGTGAGTAAAAATAAGTAACTATACATGTTTTTGTGTATATCGAAGGTCCTATTTAGTACTACTTGTTCAGTAGCAGGTATGCTCCCTCCCCTGTAATAGGATGTTATAATAATATCATAATATCATAATCATAATAATAATATCATTGTAATAATGTCAACCGTCGGATATGAGCGGAGATTTACTTCTTCTGACTTGTATGAATATAGCACCAACTGCTTGTATACTGTATACTGTAAGCCTGGGGGGGGTCAGCTCCCTCAGACTGGTCGATAGATAGGAACATAGTAACATAGATATGACACGGAAATCAATCAATCAATGCGCGCGAAGGTGGTGTGGTCTGCGGTGTGTGGTGTACGATATTTCGATATTTCTTTGTGGCGGGTCTCCGACAGGTCCTCCTACTCCTCCAGGAGGAGGAGGAGGAGGAGGAGGGGGGCTATTGGGTGTTAAGTGGTAAGACACGGAGCCCTTCACCCCCCACCCATCTCTCGTGAAACTCGTGACCGTTCGTTGTATGTACATGCATGTGGCTATGGGTATGACCCAACAACAGAAATGTAGGGTCATATCATACCCCATAGATAGATAGATAGATAGATATATAGATAGATAGATAGATAGGTTCTCGTGGTGACTTCGTCAAGGGGAACCCTAGAAGTAAAGGCAGAATCATACACTGACAGTGTAGATAGGCCCACAAGTAAGAAACAACCTAATATTACTCGTAAGGCTCATTAGTAAGGAGGCGTTACTGCAGTAGTGCGGGCTTGGAAGGCCGGTAACTGCCTCAATAGGCCGACAGACCTGCAAGGGGATACAGCAGTACTCCGTGTCTCACCCAATCAATATTATGGAAGTACGTACGTAAGTAAGGAAAATTGGATGAAGAAATCGTGGCCAGCGGCGAGCCATACACTAAATCCTATATAATAGCGTACACTGTGTTCAAGGATGGATGGTGTCACAATATTTACACACCCCGCACGAATACGAATACGACTAGGTATTCGTATTCGTTGGCTTCAAGTTCGGTTTATGGGGCGAGTATTCGTCTGTGGATGAATAGTCTCTGAAAAACGCAGGGCAAATATTTGTCCTTGGACGAATAGTCTCTCCAAAACGTGGGGCGAATATTCTTCCGTGGGCGAATAGTATCTCGAAAACGTGGAGCGAATATTCGTCCGTGGACGAATAGTATCTCGAAAACGTGTACGAATATTCGTCCGTGTATGAATAGTACCTCGAAATCGTGTACGAATATTCGTCTGTGGACGAATAGTATCTCGAAAACTTGGACGAATATTTGTCTGTGGATGAATATTATCTCGAAAACGTAGACGAATAGTATCTCGAAAACTTGGACGAATATTCGTCCGTGGGCGAATGCTACCTATTCGACGGATGGTTTTCGCGGGTATTTGTCCGTGGAACGAACGAATACCCTCTCAAAAACGTGGGGCGAATACTTTTTGCGTATCTACGTACCTGGTACGAATTGTTCAACGAGTAACGAATACCTGGTACTCCCTGTAGACGCACGCATCATGATGTATGATAAGTATCGATGTGATGTGCTGGTTGCTGTTCGTGTACACTACTACTGCTGTATATATACATACACTTACATTGGTAACTTTTATTTTTTTCCAATCTTCAACTATTAATATTGTTTACCAGTTTCATACCAGTAGTAGATAACCGGCACAGAGTAACAGGAATATCCTGCTGTAGAAAGAGCAAGAGTAACAAATATTATATTTTCGAGAAAAAAATAAAAAGCCACCAGGTACCACTATGTCCCTAAATATAAGGACCGTTTGGATTCAAAATTAATGAAAAAACCGCCCTTATATTTGGGGGCAGGGTTGTATATATGAAAAATGATGTGTGCAACTCTGAATTGTGTGGAGGACGTGAGTTCGAGCCCCGCAGCTTTCATTTATTTTCCCTCTCTTTTCTGCTTTGTGGTCACCACACAGGTACTTCAGCATTCGTGCGGAAAGTATGATATAAGTATTCGTCTGACGTAGGCGAACTATTCGTTGGCGTTTGACGAATTCCCTCTCAAAAAAATGGGCCGAATATTCGTCCGTGGGCGAATACTTTCTCGGAAACATGGGCGAATATTCGTCCATGGACGAATGCTCTCTCAAAAACATGGACGAATATTCGTCCGTGGACGAATGGTATCTCGAAAACGTGGGCGAATATTCGTCCATATGGACGAATACTTTCTCGAAAACGTGTACGAATATTCGTCCTTGGACGAATAGTCTCTCCAAAACGTGGGGCGAATATTCGTCCGTGGACGAATGCTCTCTCGAAAACATGGACGAATATTCGTCCGTGGACGAATGGTATCTCGAAAACGTGCGCGAATATTCGTCCACATGGACGAATAGTTTCTCGAAAACGTGTACGAATATTCGTCCGTGGACGAATGCTACCTATTCGACGGGTAGTTTTGACAAATATTCGTCGGGGTGTGCAATATTAATATTAAGATTAATATTAAGATGTTATTACGGGGGACCATAGTAAATAAATAGGACCAAATATTGTTAGTAATAGTAAAAATAGGTAACTAAACGTACGACGTATAATGTTTAGTGTGTACGTAGATCTCTATATATACCTGGTTCCCATTCCATTTATTATCTTCGCACTCCTTCCTGTCTTTCTCCCTCCCTAGTCGTAACTCAGATCCGGGGTCACAAAGTAGGCTCCTCTCCCTCCTCCCCCACTACGGTTCTTGCCTTGATTTTTATCGCGCAGAGGGTTCAGCGTTCCCGACGCTCGTCGATCTTCATCGAATTTTGCTAACTCACGCTCTCGCGCTTTCCGCTACTCGTAGTCAAGATATTTTTTTGCGAGAAAAAGTCCCTAGGAGCATGCTCGTCGGAGGGGCTCGAACTCACGATCTTGACGCAAACAGGCTTCGTGGTTACCTGCTAGCCCACCAGAGCGACCGGTTGCTATGGTCCCCCGTAACCAGGCTTGCTCATGACGGCTGCTACGATAGAGGTGCACCATGTTTTTTCTGAGCTCCTCACTTAAGGGGCGTCATACCTCACCGAAAACATGATTTTGGTGAAAAATAAAAGTACTGCCGGATGAGAAATCTCACGACCAAAGTATAAAATCTGAAACAATATTCGTCACAAAAATGAAAAAACGACGAATTTGGGTTAAGGAGCTCGATCGCTCAGAAAACGATTCAGCCAAAAAGTGCTACCTCTACCGTAGCACACGTCTCCAATGGTACGTAGGCGTTTTTTGTTGGCAGGCCCAATGACGCGTGCTACGATGAGAGATGTCGGAATGACCTATTAAAGTATTAAAGGCTCCTTAACCCATTTAGTACTGCAGTCCCGTTTTGGGGACAATCCACTCTAATTCCAAGTAATTAGTCCCCAAAACGGGACTTCAGTCCCTATAAGGGTCAACCCAAGATCGTGGAAATTTGATCACTGTGTCACTGTGTCGCGAAATTTGTTTCGTTTTTATGCTGAAGGCCACGGGATAGTATATAGCACTTCCCAAAATCAGTTTTTGACTTACGATTAATTTAAAGCTCCTCAAATGAGGAGCTTACGAGCTTACGGAAAAATACGGTGCGACCTCTACCGTACCATACGTCCCAAAAATGCTCATCCTAATAATGCTTTATTTGGTCATTTTTGCCGTCCGACATTGTGCAGCATGATGAGCTTCAACGTTGATCACTCCTAACATTCCCGAAAGCAGAAAAACCACGGAAGCAAAGGAAACCTATCATCCATGCGCAAAGTCAAACTTCCTTCTGCTGTATGTCTACTTCCCGCTAAGCTCTGTCCACAATGCTCCAATAATAATGGTTTGTTTGGTCATTTTTGTGGCGGTGTGAGGGTATTACCTACTGAGCTATAGGGGTAAAAGATCGATCGATTACCCAGCCCAGGGTAATCCCTATAACACTCTCCCCCCCTTCTGAACGGCGGGATATCTGGGACGTCGGTACCGTATACGGCCGTACGTTGACCTACCCGCTTCGTTTCAATACATGGGGAACCAGGGAGACATGCTTTTTAGGGACGCACGCGCAAGCGTTTCTATAAAAGAAACGTTCGAAGTGAGATTCGAACCCGTGTCCTGCCGACAACGCCAAATACGAGGGTATTACCTACTGAGCTATAGGGGTAAAAGATCGATCGATTACCCAGCCCAGGGTAATCCTTGTAACAGTGGGGGGGGTCTATGGGCTTTGACAGTAAGAAACATGAACATTTTTGTTCCCCTTTACGTACTGCTGTGACAGCCCGTGCATAGCTGGCGGCTCCGCTAGGAGAGGGTCGTTAGAATCAGAAACCAGCCGAAAGCACGCGACCACCACGTACGTGTTATGGTCATATCCCCTCTCCCCTGTTGCGGCGTTATGATTTGTAGTATCATAAGGGTTCCCTCATTGTAAGGTGACTGGGAGCCGGTATCGCCACGTCTGCCTATCTATGATGATGATGTGATAACAGCCGATTTTCCTAATTGAGAATTGCCTTTCCAATGAGAGTGAAAATTGATTTTAGTACTTTGTTATTGTTTAAGAGTTGTATTTCGCTCACGACCAAAATTTGACCTAGAAAATATGTTCCTCGGTGGTAGGTATCGATCCACGAAAAAAAAAATGAAATCGGCCTTGACAGGCACGAAAAATCAAGGATTGAAGGGAATTCGCATTTATGAGCGAGGTCCCTCGCCCATAAATACAGATTTTCTGGGATCCTTGATATCTTGAGACTGCCGATGCCGATTTCGTTCTTTTTTTTCCGTCATCGACGGGTGTCACAACTGACAATAGTTTACAGTAGAAAAAAAATACTGTAAGGGAAGTACATCTCTTACAATTCAAAAACCGATCTTTTCTATTCTCATTCTCATCGGAAAGGCAATTCTCAATTAGGAAAATCGGCTGTTTGATGATGGGATGATGATTGTCTCGCTCCTTCGCAAGCAAGCGACTAGCAAGAAATGACACCCTCCAGGCACCTTTTGGTGGGAATGACCAGAGCAGAGCCAGAAGCACTAGTACCTCGCATACCTGGTATATAGCAGAGCAGAGCCAGAAGCACTATTGATAGTACCTCGCATACGTACCTGGTAATAGCAGTAGGCGGTCCCTAGTAAGTAGTAGGTCCATACTGCCTTCCTACACCTTTCGGTCGTTTAGCGTGTAATGGGTTCCTGATATACTAAAATAGCCAGGCCGCTGTAAAAAGGGCTAGATATCACAATATTCTCATCGTTTAGAATTTACGGAAATTTAACAACGCGTGCATGAAAGGGGAACAAAACACGAGAGGGGAGGGGGGGGTAGTAGTAGTGGCAGCAGTAGTAGTAGTAGTAGTAGTAGTAGTAGTAGTAGTAGCAGTAAAAGTAGTAGTAGTAGTAGTAGTAGCAGCAGCAGCAGTAGTAGTAGTAGTAGTAGTAGCAGTAGTAGTAGTAGTAGCAGTAGTAGTAGTAGTAGTAGCAGTAGTAGTAATAGTAGCAGTAGTAGCAACAGTACTTGACCTTTAATACTGCACAAAAGGGGTACTGTGTACTGAGTTGGCATGTCGAGGAGCCCCGAGTCAGAAACGCTTGGGCCCACAAGTAACCCCCCCCTACCTTCACCACCGTACCATAGTTATCGTGCTTATCATAACCCCCCCGTGCTCCCTCTCGAAAGGGATGCATGCGTGGTCAATGGTCAAACGACTAAGGCAAGCAATAAATGAGTACCCCTCCCCCCCATTAAGGTCATACGACTACGGCCATGCATGAATATCGAGTACACCCTCCCTCCTCCTCCCCCTGCAGCAAATACCCCCCCTGCAGTGCAGGACCAAGTCTCGGGGAAGAGAGCAGCATAGCATGGGATAGCATAGCATAGCATGGCATAGCAACACAATGCGGACGTAAAACCATCCGTGTGGAGGCATTGAACAATGCATATATTATAGCAAACCCCTCAAGGTCTCGACAACCTCTCAATTCGGTGTACCAGTATACGCCTAACGGTGTGCTACACTCGTGCAATGTCTCCACAAGGATTTTTACACGCCCACAATGTGCAGGGGGACACTAACAGTCCCCGCCACCCGTAATAGCATAACAGCACAACAGCATGGCATAGATATTCCCGTGGTGCAATTCAAATGAATAAGAATCAATCCAACGAACACACCTGTTCAACATCATTTGGTTTTACACATGCTTAGTTCTGACCGTGCTCGACGAAACCACCACAGGTTTCAACACGGACGACACTAGCATATTTCGCCGAGGTGGCGAGATGGCGCTTTACGGCACGGAGGCACTGACTGCAGGTAAAGTACGTGGTATACTACTAATACTATTAATGCGAATGAGTTACTAATGAGCAATGCCTCAATACCTTATAGGGGTGGTGGCTTATTTGTCTGACCTCTTCACATGAGGAGCTCAATACTATTATTAGCTTTGCCATTCGACAATGTGCAGCATGATGAGCTTCAACGTTGATCGCTCATAGCATTCCCGAAAGCAGAAAACCACGGAAACCAAGGAAACCTATGCGCAAAGTCTGATATCCTTCTATGTCTACTTCCCGCCAAGATTTATCTACAATGCTCCTCCATTTGTTGTCCTTGCTCCCTCCTTCTTCCCAATGCTGTAATACTTAGGAGGGACTGACTACTACTGTAATACTTTTAATACTTCTAATACTAATGAGCAATGCCTTATAGGGGTGGTGGCATATTTGTCTGAGCTCTTCACATGAGGAGTTCAATACTATTAATAGTACTATTACGGGGGACCTTAGTAATACATAGTAGATAGGACCAAATATTGTTAGCAAAAACAGGTACCGTAGGTCGTAGTTACTGCTGTGGTATGGTCCCTCGTAATAAGTCGCCCGAACCATGAATTTCGAAGGACGTTAGTTCGCGCAACCCGACCCTCATTTGTATGCGCTGTATGCGCTATATACGCACATAGCCCTAAAACAAAGATGCTCCTAGATAAAAGTACCATACTGACCGCTAGTTTCTAACTTGAAGAGTATACTATTGGTCAAGTCACAAAATATTGCCTCAAAGAACAAAAACTAACTGATTACCCCTATACGGTATATATACCGTGGGATATTGCTCATTGGACGGGCGCTTCGGTAGGGGTCGTAGCCGTTTTTTTCGCCTTACAAGGCGAATACTTATTATTTATGACTAACCGGGGGTTTCTTAACCCACAACAATAAACACAAAACTACTGTAATACTCGTACGTAGCTGCGAATATTTACGGATCATTGGATCGGTCATATATATATATATTACTATACCAGGATTGTGGAGGTACATGTTTTAGGTGTAATGTTTTCGGTAGGTTGTTCGTGGTATGGGGGGGGTATAATTAATTAAGTTAGCGAATGAGGGAGAAGAATATCGCCGGAACACCATTCGCGTTTTACAATACCATATTCTTATAATTGTCTGAGCTCAGCAAAACGTCAGTTCTCGACGCTCGGGCCATTTTTATACCTCAGGAAAACCTGAGTTCTCGACGCTCGTGCCTCGCGCTCCGTACCCCCGGCCGTGATGAATGTTTTGAAAGTTTACATCCAAGTTCTTCTAGTAGTGTTTATCCACTTACGATACGCGTTTGTTCCTTGGCATCGTAATTGCGGACCTTAACCTTGTTCCTCTCGCCGGCGGCCTGGGCCGACGGCGATGTTCGCTTGTATAAGCTATGATAATGCAAAATATGACTTTCGACGAAATCGTCGATCTCACAGCTGTTGATTTTTTAGAATTATTTACGTATACCTAAGCTTCGGGAGTGTTCATCGCGTTGCACTTTTACCTTTTATCAAAATCAATGTTTGGGTGACATACTAATGCCTTAAGAATAGTACTAATGACTTACTAGTAGTACAGGAGCCTCAGAAAATGTTTAGGTGCCACCCCTACAAGGCAAAACACGCCTCTATGCACCGTCCAAATCCGTCGGTATTGGGCAAAAAGGTTGATTCAAAAGGGTTGATGAGGGCTAAGATTGGACAGAAAGAAGCACTGACTGGGAGAGAAAGGGCCCGAGGACTGTCTGCCGCTTTGCTAACTTCAAAAAGTTTGTTGTGGCTGCCATGCCCGGCGGGGGTGACATTATACCTTTTTGTTGTATGTATCACATATATATATATGTATATATGTATAATGTACCGTACATAGAGCGTCATAACTTTTGTTGTGTGTCTACTATTAATAGAGTTCTACTTTTCTTTTTATGTCTACATGTATATACTCGTGTGTCGTACTGATGGGAAGATCCGTAATAATAGTCATAATCAACCTGTCCCTATCCGCAAGGAGTTTTTGGGCTAACTCGTGAGCAGTAAACAGACAAACAGCCAGCCAGAGGTGGATCATACGAGGCGAAAGCTAGCAGTGGCGTCACAATGCCACTATAAGTTCTATAACCAGTATAACTAGTATATATAACTACATACATAGTATAACTAATATCTAGGGTCGGAGACAAAAACCGTTTGGTAGCTGGCGGGTCCGTACTAGATAGAGTGCGCGAAACAATCCGGCAGGACCGGGGGTGCAAGACCCGGCGACAATGCTAGTAGTAGCACAGCAGCATCCCGCGTTAGAACAGTTCGCGGACTCGATGGTTTCCAGCGAGGAAACAGGGTGATTGATGATGATCTGACTTTTTGGTTTCTCTTGGTTCTGTTCTTCTTTACTTAGGGGAATGTTTATGGGTGGTCAGCGCTGAAGATCATGCTGCACATTTGTCAATAACGGCACATATATACAACAATAACTATTGTTCATATTCAATATGCAATAATCCTCTCTCTTTAGTATAATACGTACCAGCGCAGTCAGCACGAACTCTCACTCTTGGGTCAAAGGGTCAAACGATTATGTTTGACACAAAGGATTACATTTGACACGGTATGTGTCACTCTAATTTCGGAATTAAAAGAAGGTTTAAAAACAATACGTATACGTATTTTGTACGAAGTATTTTTTCATGCGTTTCGTGTAGAATTCGAGCAGGAATCACGGCGGGGGGGGGGGGGGGGGGGGGCCCCCCCCCCCACCCCCCCCCCACACTACGGTACGCGCCTTGCATTTATACCGCGAGGGTTCAGCACTTACTAGTTACTTTTTTTCCCTCGTGGATTATTCTAGCGTCTCATTGTAATATTTACGCACGACGCACTGACTCTTCAAGCCGATGCATTGGAGAATGTATTATTATTATTATGTATTTGTACTGCGTCGTGTGTGGAGAGAAAAAGGACCGAGAAATGGGCCTTGTAAAAATATGTATCTGCATACAGAACACCGCACGCAGTGCTCTGCAGTAATTACCAAATTGCGAATGAATGGCTCTGGTTATATTCTCTTTCCCCGATCGGCTTTGACTACATCTTCTTGGCATATTCGTTGCCCCAGCTGATCGAATCTCATCTGCTTTTCTACGTACTACTTTACTTCCCGTTGCTCCCGCGAATCGAATCTTATCTGCTGCTATACTCCGTGTATGCTGTGTTACGAACAACATAAAAACAGTCAGTATGGTAGATAACATTCGATTGGCTGGAGCCTATGATAGAATAACGACGACTAGTGTATGATATCACAGGTCGTCGGGACCCCCCCCCCTGCACCCCCTATAAGTATATTATAACAGTATTTACATAGGTTGGGTTGGCGTCGGTTGGCGACGACGCTGTAAAACGCGCCTCTCGCTGCGTGAGCTAGACAACCAGGGTACCGTTTTTTGTTTTTTTTGGCGGTCACCAGGGCTGGCGATCTAGATCTAGTTAGATCATTTGTGCGGGGTTGAGAACCTCAACTCCGCACAAGGGGGATGATCGTATCACGTAGTGTGTATATCGCGAGGCACCCACGAGGCAGATGCATAGTATTAACCATTGCTGTCTCTGGAAGTGGCCACACCAGAAATCAAACCAATTCATTGGAGGCTGTCGTCCATATGCAAGTCCGCCTCACAAGCAGTTCTTAGCAGGATGCAGCTCACCCTCCATGCGACTCGCCCTACACCTCACGTTCCGCTTCGTGCTCGGTGCAAGCAATGTCTGCCTGGTTGGTGAAAACCCAACGCGCTCCGTCCCGGCACTGTAGGGATGCGAGGGTCTATGGTCATGCGGCTACAGCCATGCACGACATGAGTACCCCCCCCCTCCCCCTCCCTAGCACAATGGGAGCGTAAACAAATCGTTGTGGAGACATTGAGCAATATAGCACACCATTAGGCGTACCTGGCGTACCTACCGCGATGGGGAATTGTCGAGACCTTGTGCAAGGTTCTCCGATAGAGACGTGCTACGATGGAGGCATACCGTATACCTTATTTTGGCTGAAAACGTTTACTGAATAAAGGGAACTCCTTAACCCCTTAAGAACTGAAAAAACTTATCCCACACTAATTCCAAGTAGTTTGCCCCCAAATATGTGGGACCATTTCTTAAGGGCTTAATAATAGCCCAAAATCGTCGATTTTTTTTTTTGTGTTGCAATATTTTTTGTTGAATCGTTAGGCCGTGGGAGTTTTCATCTTAGAACTTTTATTTTCCTTCAAAGGCAGGTGGCTTACTATTACTTAGTATTAGTATAGACCTCCTCAAGTGAGGAGCCCCAGAAAAACAACATGTTACACCCCTACCTTAAGGTAGCTTGCGTCCTATAATACATTGTTCGTTATCTGCCACAACAATGAACCACACCCCACAAGGTTGTCGACAAACCCTCAAGTCGGTACGCCTATATATAGTGGTGTTGCTACATTGTTCTTGCCATTGCCTCCTCAAGGGTTGCTTTACGCCCACATTGTGCAAGGGGAGGGTCTCGGCCATCTGTGACGTAGTGCGTCCTCGGACATTGTATGAAGTGCGTGTGTGCGCGGGCGTGGGCTCGATTCCCCCACGCCCCCTTCTCCTCTCTCCTCTCTCCTCTCTCGTCTCTCGTCTCTCCTCTCTCCTCTCTACTTGGTGCCTTCCGTTCGGTGAAACAAAGAAAAATGGACACGGCACACCGCACCTACATGAATCGAAATTGCGCGCGACGCTGTACTTTTCCCCGAAATCCGTCTAGCCCTATGACAGCCCCCACGTTGCGCTTTAAGGGTAGATAGATAGAGGAGAGTTTATGACGGTCGTCTTGGTTGGGCTGGTATAGTAAGTAAACATGAATGCGAGAACACCATCATCCACATCATCATCATCACCATCATCACCATCACCATCATCATCATCATCATCATCATCACCATCATCATCATCATCATTGTCATCATCATTGTCATCATCATCATCATCGTCATCATCATCATCATCATCATCGTCATCATCATCATTATCATCATCATCATCACCATCAATATCATCATCATCACCATCATCATCATCATCATCATCATCATCATCATCATCGTCATCGTCATCGTTCTGAAATATGTATTCAACCTTTACCCAGTCAAAGACTGATACTGGGGTGCTGTTGGTAAACCCCTCTGTCATGGCGTCGTGGCTTCGTCCGGATTATTACGTGAATTCTGTGGATGGATGTGGATGCACATGGATGGATGGATGGATGGATGGTACTTCTAACTATAGCATGATAGTAAGAAAGAGGACTCTCACCCCCCCCCCCCCACGTTTGTTTGTGGTGTTGTAGTGTTGTGGTGTTCAGTATTGTTTTCAGAGGGAAAGAGAGGACGCTGACACCTACTCCTACCTGTTTCCTNTTGTTTGTGGTGTTGTAGTGTTGTGGTGTTCAGTATTGTTTTCAGAGGGAAAGAGAGGACGCTGACACCTACTACTACCTGTTTCCTTCCTTTTCCTGCTGAAACGAAGAACAGAAACGGTGGGCTGATGCACGATGAGACTCTTCACCCCGACTGACTCTCATACCATCTCTCTCAGACAGTCTGTCTGTCTGTCTGTCTGTCTGTCTGTCTGTCTGTCTGTCTGTCTGTCTGTCTCTTTCTCTCTCTCTCTCTCTCTCTTTCTCCTCTCGGAGCCGTTTAGCCCTACCCCACTCATCGTGCGTATCACCTGCTCATCAGTGAGAAAGGCGCGTGGGCTCATTAAAAAGAACACCACCGAATAGAGTAAATAGTAAAGAGAGCGTTGAGTTTGCACAATTTAGGGATGTGATCTTCTTTCAGCGCTCGATTTTCCCAGAAACTGAAAAATTGCCAACACCGAACAAGGTGTTTTCTGAAAGATCTGATCTTAAGAGAGCCTTCCGAAAATGGAACGTTCGGTTTTAGTAGCACCCTTACACCCTTACCGTTTTCGAGAAAACTCTCTCATGTATATGGTAGCGATGAAAAACGATGGCACCCCTGCGCCAACTCAACGCTCTTTACGGTACTCGTGCCATCATATAAAACACATGCAAAGAAGACAAAATTATCTCCCAAGTGATTTCTCAAACCCTTTCTCCCCTTTTTACCAAAGCAGGAGTGCTTGGCGAGCTGGCTGGCACCCATGCGGAGGCTTGTATGTATGACGATTGCACCAGCGGACGTACGCGCGTACCGTATAGATAGTTAGAGGAGTGTCTGTCATGTGACCCCAGATGATAATAAAAGTCATATTATTATGTCCTCTCAGCTGGTAAACGATCCCACCTTACTTCACTTCATTAGCGTATACTATACCGTACGAGAGGAGGAGGTACCATTCGAAATCTTTTATTAATATTAATAAACACCACACCGTTTTTTCTTCTTAGTCGTGGGTATTTTACTATTCATATTGGCCTTACCAACATCCGACACTGTGCAACATGATCATTAAGCTTTGCAACGCCGATCCGTACTACTTGTGGTAACAAACATTATTATTATCTTTGCCATCCGATAATGTGCAGTATGATCTTCAGCGTTGATCACTCATAAAACTCCCAAAAGCAGAAGACCACGGAAACCAAGAAAACCTATGCGTATCCGAAACAAGAAAGCCAAGGGGAAAACCAAAGAAAAATTGAACACTATATTAATAGCTAGACGCATGCTACTACGGTAGAGGTGCACCATGTTAATAAGCTTTTGCCTTCTGAGGGCGATCACTCGAGGCACTCTGTGCCTCAACCGAAAACTGCTTTTGGACGGAAAAAAAAAAGCGCTACCCGATGAACAACTCCGTGGCCTTAACCCCTATAGTACTGCAGTACCGTTTGGGGGGAAAATTACTTATAATTATTAGAGTGTTTTGTCCCCAAAACGGGACTGCAGTCCTAAAAGGGTGAAGTACGAAAAAACAAAATCGTGCGACACAAAAACGAAATTCCGAAGATTTTGGGTTAAGGGGCCCCGTCATCCCGAAATGATTTCAGCCAAAAAAGGGTATACCTTATGTCAGTGATTATACTTATCAGTAATCATCATTGTCGCTGCTTGATAACACTACGTGAAGCAATCTGGTATACATTGCACATGTATATGCACAACAGGCAGCTTTCCAGACTGTTGTCGTTTGTTGATGCAGCACTGCTGCTGTGTTATACTCGTACCTCTATCTATCGTGGCAGGCGTCACTATTCATTATTATTGCCGCATCGGCCAGGCCAAGCGGCCGGGACTGCTGAGATACAGTACAGGACACCTGATAAAAAAACGAGAAATAAATGATGAGAAAGGCATAAGAAAGGCAGCCTGATTTTTACAGGAACATGAGAAATTCGCAGTTCGTTAGACTGAAGTGTAGAACGTACCCGTTCTCAAAGAAATTTTTCAGCCTGGACCAGTTTTCCTGTTTATTCTTCATATAATAAGTCGGTGTCCTGTACTGCTTGTAGTAGGCGGTGTGTCAAACTTGCAGCGTAGTAGGGAGATGCACGCGACACGCGCGTGGCATATCTTATGTGATGATGCTTATTATGTCATGATACTACAACAACAGTAGTATTACGGAGGACCATAGTAAATAGGACCAAATATCGTTAGTAAAAATAGGGAAACAGATAGGATTTGTTTGTACCATAGGTCTTTTACTATAGCCCTCAGTAATAGTATTAATAGTAATACTTGAATATATATATGGCTGTGTGCTTATCTGTGAAGAAGGGGGTCAGCTACGGAGCTGCTCCTTCGGGGTATAAGGTCGAGCACATATTATATGATACCACCCAGTCCAGTTCCACAGTAGTAGTAGTAGTATCACAAAAAAAAAAGCCGGTTGGTGTGAGCCGAACGAAGGTTGCGCTAACCGACTTGGCACAATTTCTCGTATTTTAGGTCTCGCTTTTAGTGTAACCCCTGGCAGTTATTTATATCCCGGAATCGTTCAGAGATATCGCCATACTCTGTACTGCAGTACTACTACTGTAACTCTAGTAGTGAGCAACCCATCACGGCATCGACGCTCGTAATATGATCACCCACAACTCAACATTCTTCACAAAAGAAAAACAGACAAAAACAAAGCATGGGCATATGGGTATATGGGCATATATATGGGCATATGGACTACGGCAGTAAAACAACGGGTCCAATTTTACCTTGATACTAATAATAAGTATCATATACAACACCTGGTAGCCCGTAGGCCCGAAGAGAGGGCAAACATATCGTGAAAGGAGATACGAAAACATACATTGTGGGAAAAAATTGGATGTAGAATTATTTTTGTTTTTAGATTTGTTGTGGAGGGAGCGGTATGTACGATGTCATGATCGTAGCCATAGTTGTTATTACTAGGTTTTAACTCGTAGACGGGCTTTCATTGCCGATACATATAATACATACATACTATACCGTAAAGAGCGTTGAGCTCGCATCGTATATGGCATTGCATTGCTGCTCTGCTTACTGCACTGAGCGTAGTATCTCTGTGTCGTAGTTTTGTGACCACAGAACTGGTACCTTTTTAGGATGAAGAATCGGCACGGACACTGGGTGTGCTGGATGTCGATGGGTAGAAAGGAAGGTTTAATGTGAAGAACACACACACCCAGACAGGAGAGATGGATGCGATCGTTTTTCGTTTTTCAGCGCTCGATTTTTCCAGAACATGACAGTTGCCAATGCCGAGCAAAAGGTATTATCGGAAACATCTGCTCGAGAGTCGAGAGCCTTCCGAACCTATATGGGCTTTCCTTTTTATGGAGGGTCATAGCCCATAGTTCCGAACATACGTACGCATAATAATGTTCGACGTTTTAGCACCCTTATACCCTTACCGTTGTCGAGAAAACGCTCTCATGTACCACTCTTGTCCCAAAAATATAAGCACCATTTTTATTTAATGTTAATTTACAAAATGTGCTTATATTTAGGGACAGATTGGCATAGGATAGCGCTGAAAAACTACCGCAACCCCCGTGCGAATTACGTGTTGATACTATTAATATTATTATAGTAAAATAGAGCGGGCCTGTCATACACATACATGGTCCACGTGGCGGTCCTAAAGTCATACTGGTACCAGGTAGCGCATACTACCTGTGTGAAACATGATGAGAAGAACGGGCAGGCTGTGGTGGTTGGAGCAGGAGAAAAACACGTGGACATCGCGCAGTCTAGATAGACTACCACACAGTAGTACCGAAGTAGGATAATATGAATGGGGGGTATTGAGCACGGACACTGCTGGCGTGGGTGTACTGGATGTCGACGGGTAGAAGTAAAGGTTTAAATGTGAAGAACGAACACACACACGCATATAATACATTAATTACGTATACGAAACAATGCCAAATAACGCACACACATATATACACATAGAGCTACAAATACTACCTCCACCACGAGCATCCGAAAAGTATTTTTCGAAACCTAACTATCTAAAATGATCAGAATGGAAGAACAATCGGAGCACTGTGATCCCTGGACGATTTAGCTCAAAACAAGTTTTTTTTCTGAATTTTTCCAAAAACCAATTACTTGGTTTTAAAGACCCCCCCCCCCTCCGAGGCTCAGGGGTCTTTAAAACCAAGTGATCGAAAAACAATTATTGGTTTTAAAGACCCTCCGCGGTTGGGGGGTCTTAAAACCAAGTGATTGGTTTTTGGAAAAAAGAAAATCTAACCAAGTATGTTATGAAAAATCAGAAAAAACGTTGTTTTGTTCTAAATAGTGCAGCGATCACAGTCAGTGCTCCCGATTGTGGAGGGGGGGGTCTTTAAAAACACTAATTGCGTTTTGGAAAAATTCAGAAAAAGAAAAACATCGGAGCACTGCTGTGTGATTCGCTGGCACGATTTAGCACAAAACAAGTTTTTTTCTGAATTTTTCCAAAAACCAATCACTTGGTTTTAAAGACCCCCCCCCCCCYCCCCCTGAGGAAAAGTTTTTTCCTGAATTTTTCCAAAAACCAATCACTTGGTTTTAAAGACCTCCCCCCCTCCCCCTGAGCTTCGGAGGGGGGGGGGGGGGGGGTATTTAAAACCAAGTGATCGGTGTTTGAAAAAGTTCAGAAAAAAAAAGTTGTTTCGTGTTAAATCGTCCAGGGATCACAGTGCTCCGTTTTTTCCCCCCCATTCTGACCATTTTAGATAGTTAGGTGTCGAAAAAATACTTTTCGGGACGCCCCTGTCCACCCTGCTCTACGTATCCGATGTTCAAACTTCAGCTCAGGGGTCGCCAGGAAGCGAGGAGGAGCAGGGGGGGGGGGGGTGACAGACCCACACCGATGGCGTGGGGATGGAGCTTAGATGCGGCTTAGGACTTAAGTATTGAACGTAAAGAGGGCATATTGGGAAGAAGGAGGGAGCAAGGACAACAATGGAGTATTGTGGATAAATCTTGGCGGGAAGCAGACAAAGAAGGGTGTTAGACTGTACGCATAGGTTTCCTTGGTTTCCGTGGTCTTCTGCTTTTGGGAGTTTTATGAGTGATCAACGCTGAAGATCATGCTGCACATTGTCGGATGGCAAAGATAATAATAATGCTAATCGACAGATCTTTTACCCGCATAGCTAGCGTCAATACACATTGTTCGAGTCTGAGGACACGGTTCGGATCTCCTCGAATTTCCATGGGGGATTTAACTAGAACTGCCCTTGCGCGTGCGATCCGTAAAACACGTCTCACCGGTTTTACCCCAATCGAAGATCAACGGGTCAGCTTCCGTTACCGGCCTGTAGCTCAGCGGTACCCGCACTCCAAAGAGGTCGGGAACCGAGAGCCATCAGGGATGGGGGGCCAGAGGGTGGACGGGGGGGGGGGGGGTGTACTCATGTCTGTGCACGGCCGTAGTCATATGACCATAGACCTCGCATCCCTACAATGCCGGGACGGAGCCGTTGGGTTTTCACCAACCAGGCAGACATTGCTTGCACCAAGCGCGAAACGCCATGAGGTATTGGGCGAGTCGCATGGAGGGTGAGCTGCATCCTGCTAAGAACCGCCTCTGAGGTGGACTTGCATATGGACGACAGCTTCAATGGAGTTAATTTAATTTCTGGTGTGGCCACTCCGGAGACAGCAATGGGTTTTACTATGTAACTGCCTCGCGGATGCCTTACCATATTAACACTACGTGATACGACCATTCCCCTTGTGCGAGAACAAAGGTTCTCCACCCCGCACAAATGATCTACTCGACCGCCAGCTTCGGTGCCGCCAAAACAAAATAACAAAAAAAAACGGCACCCTGGTTGTCTAGCTCACGCAGCGAGTGGCGTGTTTTACAGCGTCGTTGCCAACCGACGCCAACCCAACCTACCAAGGGAGTTTCAGAGAGCGGGGTACTCACTCATTTGTTGCTTGCCTTACTTAGCCATTTGACCATTGACCACGCATGCATCCCTTTCGAGACGGAGCACCGTCCCTACTCCTAATAGAGACACCTCCAACATTGGGGGGGAGGGAGGGTACTGATTTGTTGCTTGCCTTAGTCATTTAACCATTGACCACGCATCCCTTTCGAGACGGAGCACCGTCCCTACTCCTAGAATAGAGACACCTCCGACATTTGGGCGCTCATTACGTTGTTTCCATAAATGACAAATCAAGTTTTAGCTATTCCTACCCCCTTCCTGTTTCGCCGGGGGGGGAAGTTACAAGCATTGTCACCTTGATCTGGGTAGTAGGGGGGAGAAAAAATGATTACCCTGGGCTTGATAATTGGTCGGTCTTTTATCACCGATATAGCTCAGTTGATACCGCGTAACACCGTCACAACGACAGACAGGTATTATGTATAGCCGGGACCGCCCCCTTGCACAAGGTGGGCGTAAAAAGGCCCTTAACCTTTTAGGACTGCAGTCCCGTTTTGGGGACAAACCACTCTAATTCTAAGTAATTTGTCCCCAAAACGGGACTCCAGTCCTGTAAGGGTTAAGCTTGTTGCGGAGACATCGAAAACTAGGCTGTATGTACGTAGCACTTATTGTATAGCACACCATTATTATTAGGCGTATCAAATTGAGAGGTTGTCGACACCTTGATCGACATTGTGGGGTTTGCTATACACTGAAGACTGTTTGTTGTTGTGGAGAAATAGTTTGCTACATTGTTGCGGAGACATTGAACAGTTTCTATACCAAACCCCACAACAAAAGGTGTCGACAACCTCTTAATCCGGTACGCCTAATAATGGTGTGCTGCATTGTCCAATCACTGTCCACGTACTACATACATACCTCGGCCAACTGCTGTAATGGTACGTATACGGGGAGGAATCATGGTTTACATGATGACCACGAGTGGGTGAATGTACTCGTTGAACATGAGTTATGTTATCATGCGAGAGCATCAATCACACATATTACCAGGTACCTGGTATGACATATATATGGGGTATGACCCTCCAAAAAAAGGTATTTTTTCCCTAAAAAATGTCCTTTCTAGGAGGGTCCTACACCACTAAATCACGCATACATACAAACTACGTATGTATCGGTATACGATAATGAGAGCGAAACGAGTATAACGATGATGCTGGTGATGAAGATGATGATGACTGATGACTGATGACTGATGACGATGACGAGATGATGATGCTAACGATGACGATATGATGATGATAACGATGACGATATGGTGATGACATCATACCGGGAGTGAGAAGGGGGAATTTCGATCTGATGATCGATTCGGGTGAAACGAAAAGAAAGAGCATTCCACTTACTGTAGAAGAGGGGAAACCATGTACAGCAGTAGTATTATATGTATGTATGTGAGTGCGGGGGGGAAAACTATTATTATTATTATTATTATTTATTATGGTGTCTGTGGTTACGTATACCTCGTACTACAGCATACGTCGGCATTCTTCAATATACCCACCCTCCTCTTATTGTCCGCCGCTGCATTGTCCTCCTGCTGCTGCCTATACATACATACTAGTCTATCTGACGACGCGTGAAGAAACGTGTGTGTGTGAACAAGACTGAGTGTCACTGAGTGTCACTGAGTGTCACTGAGTGCTCAGCGCCGAGTGTGTGTGGGTGTGTGGGAGGGCCTTGACAGCGTGACGGCATACTATTAATACTGTACTCTACTGTACCTATTACTCTGTAAGACGCCCCCCCCCCCCCCCCCCCCCCGGGTTGTTAATATAAATCTACATACACATATATATATAGAAAGTATTAGGTATGGCTGTCGGTCTGTCTATCTGTGGTTAGTGGTTAATGTATGTACGGAAGTTGGTGGGGGGTGGGCGTGATCTACACACTACTCATTGTCCTCTTTCTGGATGAGCAGCAACAACAGTGGATGGTGCATGTACCACCGGTGGTATAATAGATACATGCATGCATGGGTATACCGTCGTGCATGCATGCATGGTCTACTATATACTACTATTACTACTACTACTACTATAATACTACTAGGAGGAGCAGGGGGGGGGGATGACAGACCCACACCGATGGCGTGGGGATGGAGCTTAGATGCGGCTTAGGACTTAAGTATTGAACGTAAAGAGGGCATATTGGGAAGAAGGAGGGAGCAAGGACAACAAATAAATGGAGTATTATTGTGGATAAATCTTGGCGGGAAGCAGACATAGAAGGGTGTTAGACTGTACGCATAGGTTTCCTTGGTTTCCGTGGTCTTCTGCTTTTGGGAGTTTTATGAGTGATCAACGCTGAAGATCATGCTGCACATTGTCGGATGGCAAAGATAATAATAACACTACTACTACTACTACAGTACTACAAACAGACAGTATACAGTGCAGGACACTTAACTATTAATAATAAGAAACCGGCTAATAAGAAAGCCAGGCTGAGATTACGAGGAAAATAAGAAATTCGGGAGTTGTTATCTTGAAAGTAGTCTAGAAAGCACCCTCTCCCAAATAAGAAATCCAGCCTGGACCCAGACAGAGTTCCTGTTTCTTATTACTACATGTATTTTGCTGTATTTTGTAGTATACTGTATATACGTACGTATATACGTACCAAGCAGTATGTATTACTCACTCACTCACTAGTAGTAGTATGCTTATAAAAACGGACGACGCACATACCATACGGTACATACATGTCATACAGCGAGACATAATATCGAAACCGCACGATATAACTGCGCGCATTATTATAGCCGAGCCGCCGACAAAGTAAAACCGTCACAAGCCGCGTAAAAAAGCCAGCGAAAAAGAGATTGCTACCGGTATACGAATACATGTGATACTATTATTATTATTATCATATGATGATGTGAATGCGCACGACGAGTGACCATGAGAGAAAAAAGTGAGAAACGGACACAACAACGTGAAGAGAGCGAGAAAAAGGTCTTGAGAGCGGAGCAGGAAATCAAACCAACGTTTTCTACGTACATACGAGACCCACCCTGGTACAAGCGTATATATACGGCCAGCCCTCAACCACCACTCACTCACCATTCATTCGTTGTACGTAGAACATTCGGAGTACGGATCCATAGAAGCAGAAGAAGAAGAAAAAAAAACATGGGAGCGGCGCATCTTACAACCCGCACAACGCACAATAACCTACTGCTGCTCTGCTGCTGCTCTGCTGTAGTAATAGTCTAATGACTCAAACACCCCCCGCCATATGGCAATAATACTACGAGTACTATTAATAATACGTTCATACTACTGCTGCTACACGCTGTACCCAACAACGTAGAGAAGGTGGCGTAACATGCAGTCAGTACGAAATGGATGGAAATGACGAAATAACATCCCGCCCGGTCGGTGTAAATGTGGGCAATGAATGGTGCCCATCAGGAACGTTCCGCGACTGTTTTCCTGACTTCAACCATATTATGTCATTTTTGGTCTTTTTTGGGTCATTCATTTCTCGTTCAAGTTTTTTTTTCTCTTTTTCTTGGCACGTTCAAGATGACAGGCAGCAGCGCTCGGGCAGCGGTCTATTTCGTCGTCCGGTGGGGTTAGTTCGACAGGGACCGGGACACCACACAAGCTAACGCGCAGGAAAAAAACTCAAATATTGCAAGCGTGACGGCGGCGGGTCCGCCAGGTGCCTGATATGACGGCCCCGCCCTTGGCGATTCATTCCGTGGCGTGGTACGAGAACAGCAGTAGTTTTATCGCACCATCGCACTGCTGTGCTGCTGCTGTGACTTCGAGAGTTTCGACGAACCACCTTTTGGTCCTAGTCGGGGGCGACCGTTACACGAACTACATTTTGATCGTCATCAAAGCGAAAACGCCTTCCGCGAGGTTTGCCCAAGCGTATTTTTTTCATTTTCACTTGATCAGATTGATCACAGACATCTTTGTTTTTCTGCACCACGACCTCGACCACGCGAGGCACCTGGAGCTGCTCGTACACCCACCATAGCAGCGTCTCGGTACGCGCACGTGGGACGAGTGACTCAACCCCCAGATCGCGCCGCACATGATTCTGGACGCCCCCACGATGGCGAATGATCAACTCCAAGGAACACTTCGTGTGTTGCTGCCTGGTACAGACTTGACCGCTTCATCTTGCGATTGCGAGCACCACGACCATGATGACCACCTTGACCTCTCTGACTGCAGCAGCGAGGCCAGCAGCAGCGAACAAACACCTGACAGCAAGCGCCGCCAGCCAGTCCTCCTGGCGAAAACCCAGCTGGGGATCGCGCAAGCCGTTCGCATATTCGGGGGGGTGATAATTGGCACGGGTGCCGAGGAAATTTCTCGCAGTTGGGGACAATTATCGGATCCCACCTTCTCGACTCCAGATTCGGGCGGAGAGAGCGACCCTGGCTATGAGCCTTTCGTGGAGTCGTTCGACCTCTCGGACCCCTCTTCCCACCAGCTATCAGGGGAAGCCCCCTTCCCTGACCCCGAGTGCAGCAAGGGTCTGGAAGGGGACGATATAGGCAGGGTGAGTGATAGCAGCAGCGACCGCACATTGCCGGAAAGGCCCGTCGGGGGTTTAAAGCGAAAGTTGCACTCGTTTGTTGAGGACGATTCGCCGGGTTTAGTCGTCACAGGGGACGCCACCCCTCGCGCCCCGGGGGGCCGGGCAGCCGCTCGCGCGAAGGCTGAGGGGCAAGGGTGCACGAGCTTCGTGTCCGAGTGTGGCCTGCCGACGGACAAGGGGAGGTTCAGGCTGCGGGCGTACCGCTACCACGGCAGCGACAAGTCTCATGAGCCTGTGGTGATGGTCGCGGGGAAGGTTCGCGGGAGAGAGGGCGTGCCGGTGCGAGTTCATGACCAGTGCCAGACTTCAGAGGTGAGAGTGGGGGGGCGGGGGGGGGGGGGGCATATACATGTTTTTGTTCGGCTTATTGACACGCTTGCGGGCTAGAGGTGGGCTCCGCAAGGGGTTGCTGCTGCCTGTTTTCGCGGCGAGGCGAAGCGTCAGGTATGCAGCTAACTGTGTGCGTGCTCCGTGCTGTGTGCTACTACAACTACGACTGCTGGGTGTGCTGTCCATATCGCGCACATAAAAAATGATATAAAACAGCTGCTGTATGATAGGAGGATGATGGCATGATGGCATGATGAAACATTTCAAATATCATACTTGCAATATAGGAGTACTAATACTTGCCCGCGTACGGGACATGTACGCATACTACTCGTGACTCGCATAAATGGACGCCACGACGCATACTACTCGTGACGCGACGAAGTTAACGCTCGGCATTTTTTGTGCATGGCGCCTGCCTGCTGTGTGACGTGGCGCTGCTGCTGCTGCTGCTGCTGCTGCTGCTGCTGCTGACTGAACCAGCTTTTGCACGCCCTTGATTGCCGTGCTGGATGATAACGGTGCCCTGGGAGGTGCCCTGTCGCAACGTGTCGCAAGTCGCAATCGTTCTTGATTCTTGGTACACCAGAGCTCTACGAGTATACGCATCAAAGCCAGTTCCCGCTGGCATACGCACTTGAACAGTGAACACAGCAGCAGTCGAGTTTTCCTGTTTTTTTCGCTAGCAACTCTAAACTCTGTTCAGACTTCAGGAGCAGTACATACTCGCATATATGGATACTGACTGCTGTAGATACAAATGATACGATACCTGGTAAGAGTAGTCGAGACTATATCTGCCTTTGCGTGCTGTGGGCTGTGGGTATCATATCCTACGACTTGGATCTGGAATCAGTCCCCCGATATTGTTCCAAATGGACGACTCAAGCACTGGCACCCGATCGCTCTCGCGCGTGTGTGCCGTGACGCTCAACCCTCAGTCGTGTTGAGTGTGCCACACAGTAGTAGCAGCAGCAGCAGCAGACAGTACTACAAGCAGCAGTTAGTATAGTCATGTGATCGATGTCATCGTTTTCCCGCTATAGTGTAAAACTACCTACTACATAAAAGTCGGGGAGAAAGCAAGCGTCTCGTCGAATCGAGCTGTCGCAGCTCGATCACCATAATGCCGTACCGGTACTATTTCTAGTACAAGTAATAAGCATCACCATTCAGCATCAGCAGCACCAACTATTATACTGTATTAACACTACTATTATATGCAGCAGCAGTGCTCTGTTTTGTAGAGCCCCTGTATAAGTACTGGTATAATAGTATTTTCGTACGCTGTAGTATAACAGATAATAGTAGTTCCAAGTATTAAATAGTCTGGCCTCCGTGCAGGCAGCAGTGGCAAAATAATCTTATCTTGACCAAAAAAGCAGTGCCGGAGATGGTGTGATACCAAAATACCTGGTATGTTTTATGTAATGTTACCCGACTGAACACAATATATATATGAAGAGACATCGTATGACCTAACAATCAAGATAGCACACCGCCTACCACGAGTGGTACTGGTACTGCTGTGTAGGACGAAGTTCCACCCTATTTTTTTCGACAATGTACACACGCCGAGCGGTGCGTCCATCCAAAGACCTCGACAGGATCTATCCAAATCCACCGTCCGTTGTTATGGTACTTTTGCTGTGTGCCGTGTGCCCCCCTACCCTCCATATTCCATATGTTTGGAGAAAATCGTCTAAAAAAATAGTTTCAGCGGGGGGATGTTATCTTATCTTACTTACTGACATGATAATACTACATGTATGTGTGTTACACACGGTTGTTCCTGTGTATTTGTCATACGATGTACCAGGCACATCATGCACAATACTGAGATGCGGCGGATTCCCGTTAACCTTGAGCTTTTGCCACTTGGCCCAGCACGGTATATGCGGCGGTTTGTTGTTCGATGTGTGTGTGTGTGTGTGTGTTCTACTGCTGTCTATATGCAATGTCCATTGATGCTGTTTAATAGCAGTGCTGTAGAACGGACGGTAGGCACGTTTTTTTGTTTGTTTGCATTTTCTTTCTTTTTTCTGTTTTTTCGTTTTTTTCTCTATTTCAACGCATCTGGATTGCAAGCATGGGTAGGTCGTGCCTGTCGTACATGGCATTGCATTGTCTGCTCTGCTTACTGCATTACTACGACGTTTTATCTCTTGTCGTGGTTTTATGACCACATAACTGGTATCTCTCTATTAATAGCATGAAGAATCGGCACGGCACTGACTGGGTGTACTGGATGTCGACGGGTAGAAAATAACGGTTTCATGTGAAGAACACACACCACACACCACACACACCACCAGAAAAACAATGTCGAAAAAAAAATAACCGGGTCACACGAAGTAGTAGCCTGGCCTGTCCAGCTGTCGAGGCAAAGGGTGTACCGGACCTATCATATTTTTCGAGTATGATTTGGTAGATACTGGATACTGGTACAATGCAAGGGGATATCATATTACACCTCTGTGCACTCCCGCTGTATCATTCGTATATCAGATTTCTGATATCATATCTGATATCTGATATCTCATCTGATATCTGGTATCTTAGCTGATATCTGATATATTGTCTGATATCTGATATCGGGCTCCCAAAGGGTTACACATGATACATTACTACCAGTATCATACTGCTGTGCGACAGAGCAGTATTAATAGTCATCCTGGTACATATCATACCTGGTCAAAGATAGACCTATTGTTAAAATAGGTTACTCGGATGACTGCATCAACAGAAGTTAAAAATCCTTGTTTTCTTCTGTCATGTTAGCCCACAGGATTGCTGCATCGTCTCGCGAACCGAACCATGAATCACCAGCTCCGCTGGCTGCTTGGCACCATCTCCATTTCGTTAATTGTTGACTCATTGCGCTTGTTGTGTTTCGTGCCCTTGTTCAGGTGTTTGGCTCTAAGAAATGCGACTGCAGGGAGCAGCTGGACATGTCCCTGAGGTACATCCAAGAGAACGGGGGCGGGGCGGTGATTTATCTTGCCCAGGAAGGACGCGGCATCGGCCTCGCCAACAAGGTCGCGGCGTACGCTCTACAGGTGAGAGGGCGTGAGAAAGGAGAGATGCTGCGGCCGACGAGCCGCCAGATGCGGTCGTCGCTATTAATGACGCAATGTCAACCGTACCGGTATGTGAACTCTCGTATCCCAGGTCTAGTACCCGGTATAGGCGTAAAGGTACGAATAAAGTAGTTGTGTAATGATACTCTTAGATTAGACTCTCGTAAATAGACATGTGGTATACGCAGTATTTTGTAGACCCAGTGTAGGCCGACAGTTTGTTTTTCAAGTGGGGCGGCGAGATTGGCGGCCGATTGATCGCTTGTTGCTGCTACTGCTGCTGCTGCTACGAGCATCAAACTCTACAAAACTACCGTCACCAGTACGACTCTACCCGAGTTTGTCCGCGAAAACATGTTTTTCGGTGCCAAAGGGCTTTTAAGATTGAGCTGATGAACTCTGAATCTCGAGTGTGTGGAGCGCTGTGGTAATAATGTAAATCTGAATCTTATCCGAAGAAGATGTGGTTTTTGCCTCTGCCCCTGCCCCTGCCTCTCCCTTCTGTCAACCACCACGGGTTTCCGCGCGACAATCTATCCTTATAGACACCTGGTATGCACTTACGAAAAGCGACTGCTGTTGATAGTTCATAAATTTGACGGCGCCAAACAGAGGTACTGTACCTCTTTCGAGTTCGCTGAAGCCGATTTTTCTAAGGCCTACCGACGTGCACCAACGCACAGGTATAGTTTGCCTTTTTTTTTCTTACAAAATCACGGAAAAAGTAGGAACTCTTTTCGAGCTGGCTGAAGCCGATTTCCTGAACCCAGACAACAAGGCCCACCGTGCACCAACGCACACAAGTTGACGACGGCAACAAATACCCTGCTATATACGTGATTTCCTAGCGATAGCTATTAAACTACAGTATATACATGTTGCGTGCCTGCTGTTTTGACGCACCCAAGGTTGGACCACAGACATGCCAAAACATGTGTACGCAAAAAAAAAACATGCCGCTGCTGCTGTTGACGTCTTGACAAAAATTGCGCCCTCGGACAAAATACTTGGAAATAGTGTAGGGTATTCTACGCAGTATTAGTATTAATAGTAGAATGACAAGAGCGCCCTCGTTTTTGAGGGGGAAACTACTGTTGTTTATTTATATTTATATATTTATACTTGGCATATTTTATTTATGTAGAGTTGGAACTACGCGTTCAGCAGTATAGCAGCAATGTGGGATAACTTATTTTTTCAGTATTTATAGTGAACGCTCCTCCGTTCGGCTTGCCAACTTATTGACAAGCGCACCCATTACTATAATAGGGATCTACGTATCATACATATGTGTTTGATATGTACATACTCGTGCATAGTGTGGGGCAACTTGCGTGGAGTATATACCGTATGCTGTACTCGAGCGATAGTCTGATGATAACACACTCCCTGCGATGAATGAATTTCCGAGCCGATTTTATCCAAACCAGGGACTTATAGACACCACGAGCATGATGGCTTTGGGAACAATCTTGTCGAAGTTGTTTCCATACAAGACACATCGCTGGGCGTTTTCGCTCTGTCTCTTCTGTCTGCCTGTTGGAGAGAAAATGAGCTTCTCAAGACTTGAGACATTCATTCGTCCGAGCGTGCGTGTTATCATGTTATCATGCGCGTCTTATGTGGTGGTAGTAGACGCCAGACGCCCCTCCGTTCACCTTGCACCAGTGCGCACACGTTTTTTATGAACGTAAAAACGCAAAAAAAAACAGCTTGTAAAGTTTAGTTTTTGTGAAGATATTACTTTTGAGATATAATACGTGTACCATGTGTGGGACAGCTTTTTTTTTGCAGGAGTAAACGCCCCTCTGTTCGCCTTGCTCCAGTGCACCCGCGCTTTTTTTGTGAAAGTTAAAAAGAAACGCCTCGTGAGCTGTGAGTCTTTTGGGGACAGATTAGTTGGAGCTACTCGGTGGTGGCGTGGGACAACTTTTGCAGTAGTAAACGCCCCTCCGTTTTTGCCTTGCCCCAGGCGGTCCAGAACGCACTTTTAATAGTTACTTTCCCCTTCGCAGGCGCCCGCCCCCCGGCTGTAGGCTGTAGGCTGCAGCCTTTTCGTTGGTACGAGCGTTTCGGTGCGCCGGCTTCGTGTTATCATGCAGAGAGGCGCGGTGCTGCTTGCTGCTGCACTACACTTTTGCTCGTTGTGTTTATGTACGGGGAGGGCGGTTTGTTCCTACTATACCTTTTCGCGCACACATTTCGGACTGGTTTAAAGAAGTTACGGCGGCGTGGGAGTTTTGGGGGCTGCCTGATTTTTATGCACCGCAGCTTTTTCACCCTCGCCCCGGAAATACTAAAAAACGTACCAAGGTATAGAACAATTTTTGCGCCCATTGGTGAAGCGTTTACTCTGACCATGGTGTTATACGAGTGCTTGGTACGGCTTATGTACGAGTACCAGAGTATGAATCACCAACCACATGTATGAACATGAACATGAACGATATGATTGATATGAGAGATGAGAGACTTTGTTGTTGCCTCTTTTGTTGCAGGACGGCGGGCTCGACACGGTGGACGCTAACCGACAACTCGGGTTCGAGGATGACCAGCGCACGTACGACTGCGTCGACTTCATCCTCCGAGACATGGGCATCAAGGTCAGTCGTCTTGGAATCACGCTGTGGCCGTGTTAAAATCCATGTGGCTACGAGTCACTGCCTGTGTGTGTTGTTCACGTTAAACCGTCCTTTCTACCCGTCGTCTGTGCAGAAGGCTAACTCTTTGCTTTAATTCCTAGTGTTTTGCCCCCAGTACGGGAGCGCAGTGCTCAAAGGGGTCAATGTTTCAACCCTTGGGACCCACCCCCCTTTTGGGACCCCCGGGGGTCCCAAACAAAAAAATGACAACTAATGCTATATATTACGAGTACCAACCGTCTATGATAGTGTGGGCATGCAGCTGTGCGAGTAGTGTCATTCAAAAGCGCGCGTGTTGTACAGCGTCAGTCGGAATGTTGAAGCCTTACAGGTCTCATGTCCTCTCCCCTATACCAGGTACATGAACTCAGCAGCCCTGGCTGGGCTGGTTGGTTTGGCTGGTTCGTGTGATACCGACGCTTGTGATCATCGTTCGTTTTCGTTTTTTTTTTTTTGCGTATCGGATTCGCCTCGAGACGTGCCCACAGACAAGTGACCGTGACGATCATACTGAAAAAATCTGATAAAATCGTAGTGTGATTGTTTGATTTCGCTACCCTCTCTGTGCACTTGTGCTGACTATAGTTGCGTCGTCGAGTACTCGATTCATTTCAGGGCTATTCGCGGGTTATGACCCGACAGGGGTCAGGTGGTGTTCAAAATATCACGGGCCGGGTCGGATCAGAAGTGCTCAAAATCTCACGGGTCGGGTCTTGTCAAGCGATTTTCAAAATCTCGCGGGTCGGGTCAGGTCGGGTCAAGAGTTTTTCAAATGTCACGGGTCGGGTCGGCTTGGGTCAAGAATGTTGCAAATCTCACGGGTCAGGTCGGGTCAGGTGAAGACATCTCCAATTTTTCGCGGGTCGGGTCGGATCAGCTGACCCGACTCGACCCGACTTGACCCGCGAGGTTTGACCTTACCAGCGAAAAGCCCTGATTAATTTTGTTAGGGTTGTAATCGTGTTATTAACAGCACATGCGAGAGTGGCGCGAATATTTTTGACGAGTCAAACCGGGCATGATAACTTTAGAGGTGGGGAAGGAAGTCTCCCGGGGATTTTTCTTGATGTGTATACTCGTACACGTACCGGCTGTAATTGTTCCTTTACCCACATACTCCTGTTGAATCGGCCGGTAGCAAGTAGCTGCAGCAGTGAGCAGTGTTTCTGTCTGCCGGAGTTGAAGAACTTTCCAGATTTATTTTTTTCTGGGACAAATTGTGACGTATCGTCGACACGCGACAGCTCGTACGACCCACCACGCTCCGTTGTGCTTCATTTGCATGGGCGTGGAGGCAAATGGTACCGATGACACCCACGAAGTATGATGCTATACGATATACGAAGTGCAATAACAGCACACATGTACCCTTACCGAAACTCTTTAAAACAATGACGTACATCCAGTTTTTTTCGGTTTACACCTTTCTCCCCTCCCACGATCGTGCGTGTCCCATCCTCCAATGCGTTCGCATTCCCAGAGCGTCCAACTTATGACCAACAACCCGTTCAAGATTGAGTGGCTGAGGGCTCTGGGGATCAAGGTGGACGGACGCATACCTGTGGAGGTGACTTCGAACGAGCACAACCACGGATACCTTGAAGCCAAGGCCGCTCGCATGAGCCACCTCATCAATAACTTGTAGCATTTTTATTTTCTCGTTTTTTTTCTTTCTTCCTTTTCTTCTTCTCCTTTTTTCCTTTTCCTCTTCTTCTTCTCGCTGTTGTTCTTGTTCTTGTCGTATACGGAGGTGGCTGCTGCAGTACCAGCAGCAGCAGTAGCAAACAGTGGCATCGTTGACGGCCAGCGATAACGAATGCCAGGCTTGTGTTCCTTGTCTCTGCAGTGCACCACATAGCCGGTGCTCTTTTTTTGTTGCAGGTGATTTGGCTCGGCTTGGGGGCGTTTGTATCTTTTTTTGGGAGGTGGTAGGTCGGCCCCAAGCTTGGCATACGAGTATGTACGTATTTTCTACGTACGATACCTAGGAGGCGTTTTCTATGTCATGGTGATCAGGGGTTCCATTCCTCAGGATTGTACGGGAGGGCGTTGTGTTTTGTCTTTACGTGCCACTCATTTATTCTATGTACGCGGTGAACGTGATCTGTTCGAGCCCACGTGCAGTCTCCGCCTTTTGTTTCCATCCGACCATACTTTTGCCAAAATTCGGCCGTTCCGCGAATCGGCTGTGACAGCAGCCCGTGCCATCGGCCGTCGTAGTCTCGACGGTTAACCATGCGTTATTACTGGACGGTTTACCATGCTGTTATCACTGGACGGTTTACCGTACTGTCCTCACTCGATGGTGTGCCATGCTGTTATTACTCGACGGTTTATCACGCTGTCGTCAGCTTTCGCGGGAAATGTATGTTATTTTGTGGGCCGATTTCGGTGTGGGAGGTCGAGGCCAAAAGGCTGTAGGAAGGGTTCTAGTGTAGTGTCGAAAGAGATCTCGCTTCGTGCGTCATCAGCCAAGCCGGGGGGAGCAGGCAAAGGCATGCGTGTGTGTTGTTTTGTATTCGTTTTATTTGTCGTGTCTGTTGTGGGGGTCAAGAGAGGATGGCGGCCCATTCAAGGCGGCTAGACCCACGGGCGTAGTCTGGAGTAGTGGTGGTGGCCACCCGGTCGCGATCTGCGTAGTGATCTGCGTAGGCGAGTCAATGTTTTTGAAGGCGTTCGGTCGGCTGGAGTAAAAGCTAACAAGCAAGCTGCCCTTTTTTTTTTTGCTTGAAGGTACGTCGTAGTGGATAGCGCCGGCTGCCTGACGTAAAATTCTTGATGTTGCATCTTACGTGTAGGGGCGTTGTTGGGGTTGGTAGTATACATGAGAGCAGCCGCTGTCGAGCGCGCGCGGCTACAGGTATAGTCTATACATTAGAGGAGGGAATCGCAAGGCACTCATTGGTGAGGAAGGTGTTGTGGGAGCGTTATGGTACTTTTGTGTATTTTGTGTGTGTTGTGGACCAAGTTGAGGAAGAATGCGGCGACAACTGGCGGCTTTGAAGTCTCTTCGACGATGTCATTCCGACCTGCATTTCGTACAAGGTACACACCAAAGTTACGTACAGCAAGCCGTGGTGTTTGTAGCTTTCGAAGAAAAATATCTCTGCTCGAGTTTTATAGTCGACGTGTTTTTGTTTTCTAGGTTAATAGGCTACCAGAGGGTAGTCTAGTAGTGCTTTTTCTCGGGCATGTAACAGCCGGGGACGTACGTAGGAGTCGTGTGCCGAGATGCGGCTTGTGCTGTACCTGGTACTAGTTTCACACCCCAACACTCTCTCGTGCGTATGTGGCGGTGTTAGTGTTGTATGGGACTTGTGTGAAAATACCCTTGCGCCGCAACCAACAGGCGCCCTCGTGAAGTTGAAGTATATAGATTTTAGATATTCACCACAACAGAAAAAAAATACAGAAAAAGTACGTTTTCCCTATGGACGGAAAACGCGTGTACTCGTACGTACCTGGTACTATATAGGACACGATTTACACGATTTGCTGCCGAAGGCAGGGGCAAGGGCAAAGGATGATGCGCGTTTATTTAACGGAGGCAAGCAACTGCCGGTGACCATTTTGTTTTTCACGACGGAGAGCCGGTAACCGTTTTCTTCAACGACGGAAAGAGGGGCTTTTCGCCCGCCCACCAATGAGGTCAATAATGAATAATGAAGCCTATCGAGAGAGGGACGCGACTAAAACAGCTCATGCGCTGGAGATCCGCGGATCTGTCATCCCATTGCTGGTGCTAGCGGTAAGCCAGCCGAAAACATCACCAGGCGTAAGCCAGCCGAAAACATCACCAGGCGTATCTCTTGCAACGTAGCCAGTCCCCACCTGTCGGTGGATTAGGTAAGCGTTACCTATCAGTAGACTCGGTGGCGTTACCTGGCATTGGCTAGCGCGGCGTGGCCACACCATTTGGACGTGATACAGTACAACTGCAAGTCTGATTACAGTATCACTGTAAGTCTGATGCAACTCTGAGTTCAAGTAGATCTTCCCCGAAACGTGGGTGGAAGTCGTACAGGTGAGGCTGTAGACGAGAGAGAAAAGACGTCCGCAGTTTTCTGATTGATCGATTTGTGTACGAGGTATTCGCGAAGGGTGTGTTTTGCTTCCACGGCAACAACTATCGGAGCCCAAGTGCTGAAGTAGACTCGAACGCTTCGTGGTAATTTAATCCGCGTCAACAAGCTGCGGTCCCGTCTATAGTAGGAGGTACCAGGTTTACGACAATTTGCCTGCACACATGACAAGTCGCTTGCACAACTTCAAAACCTAACATGCAAGGTAGCATTATGCCATCCAGGACAGCCGCACTCATATTGGCCGGGCATTACGAAAAGAGACCAGATGAAGAATCGTGTGCTCTCTCCATCTGTAAATAAAATGTGGACAACTTTCCTCGCTTATTTGACAGGAAGGGGAAAAAAAAACTCGTGAGAAATTGACAAGAGTGTTGCCCAGCTCGCTTACGAACCGCGAGTCCAACCTAAACGACCGACGCGTACGTACCATCAATGCCATACCGCGGCATCTATTCGACTGGATGGCTTGCAAGTCCAAACCAAACGATCTATATATACGTACGATCAGGATCATACCTGGCCATCTATCTATCCAACAGGATAGATTGTAAATCACCTCCCCCCCACCCCTGCGACACGAATACACCCCCCTGCCCATTCATCTGCAATTTCTACCTGTAGCACAATCCCTACATGTCCCATGAATCTGTGCTCTCAGCGGGCTGCGCTACTGCTGTGCTCGCTCCGCGTCCCCTAACCCCTCCCTTCGACGAACCGCTCGCCGCACCCTTGCGTGTTGGCGTGGCCGACGGCTTTGCCCGGGGTCGCCGGATGCCGAGGGCGCCCGAGATGAGTCTTGAGGCGCTCGAAGCGTCCGCTGGGGGGCGACCGGGCCGGGCTAGCTCGACTGGTTTGGTTGGTTGTCGTCGTCCCCAAAGCCAATGGAACACATTGTCGAGAAAGCGCGAAGCAGGTATGTGGGCGAAGGCGAGGGTCAGAGCAGTGAGGGTTGCATGCTGGCACGCTTAGCCGCACGCTGGTTACCGTACTATGAATAGTGCCAGTAAATGCACCCCTGGGTGCTATGATTTTGCAGGCGTAAAAAGACGCCCCGAGGTGTTTTTCCATGTGGCCGGGGCGTACTCTGTAAACAAAGTTCGGACTTTTTCGTCCCCTGGGGCGATACACAAAAAAAGAGAGGAAAAAACACGCACCTCTCACACACACAGCAACAGCACAGCAGCAACAGCACAGCAGCAGCAGCAACAGCACAGCAGCAGCAGCAACAGCACAGCAGCAGCAGCAGCAGCAGCAGCAGCAGCAGCAGCAGGTGTTGGTCATGTCGCAACCCAGCAGCACCGGCAAGGCGCCCAGCACCGATAAAAGTACTGGCGACCATTCGAAACTCTTGGGAAGCAGAGTGGTGTATTATATCTAGCCATCCGTATGCGAACCCATCATCATCGCGTACACATCACCACGAGCTGGTATACACGCCACACCCCAATACACGATCGCACGGTACTTCTTCGAGTGGCTGGGTTACACTGATTCTTTAGAGGCAGAACATCAAAAACACGTTTGTTTCTCTGCCTTCGTCTGAGTTGTGTCTGTTTTGCTGTGGCGAAAAACATGTTCCTACCCACACAACTTTTCCTATCTAATGCATCCCCTTGCCTGCTCCGGAAACAGCTCCATTTCCCACACTCAGACGAGTTGCCAGCTCGGTCCCGGGGCGTTTACCCCCAACAAAATGAAAGGGGGGCCGTTTACTGTGTGGTCGGGGAAAAAATCGTATTTAAGTTTGGCAGGGGGCGTTTACTCCGTATTCTGCCCGGTTTCGCTCCAAATAGCGCCCCGGGGCGTGTAGTACGATAGAGACATTTCCTAGCAACATTAACATTACAGTACCAATAGCTCTTCGTGTTGCGGCCACATCGCCTTGGGTAGCCGCACCCGCGACAGAGCGTTGCAGTTGCACACAACATCCTCCGCATTTTACAAGAAGCAGCTATTCATATTTTTATTTTTTTCCGGGGGAGGGGGGGGGGGGGTCCGTGTGCAGCGCCCATCAGTCGAGGCTATCACACGAGAGCCGCTCGGATGTGAAGGTGGTATCGACCAGTAGTGTTTACGACTTGGCCCGGCATCGACTAAAATGGATGATAGTCCACACTAACTCCTCACTACACCCTTTACTATTGCACTGCTACACAAAAAAAAACATACATTTGAGTCTAATTCCAAGTAATCTATGCCCAAAGGGGTAAATTCCCAGAATTTTCCAGGCGATCGGGGTTAGTGTGGTTAAGGTTACAGTATAGGGTTTAAAGGCAAGTATGTTTTTACGGTATTTGTAGTATTTTGTTGAAGCTGAGCCAAGGTCTATACAAGAACTCGTATCCGCTGTGGGGGTGGGGAGGGGGCATGCTCATTTGTTTTACTGACCACGCATCCCTTTCGAGACGGAGCACCGTTTCTACTCCAAATAGAATGAGGAGGGGGGGGGGTGGAGACGGAAATGGGTCCGTCCGCAAGCCACTTGCCCCCGTCGTCGTGTCATACGCCGTCGCAGTAAATCTCACATCAAACCGACCACGTCTCTCGAGCCCCAAAATACTCATCGCGTACAAAGGAAGAAGCACACCCACATTTCAGACGTATCCAGTCCACTCCCAAACTCGAAAAAATGTACCCGGTCTCAAGTCTTAACCTTTTACAATCGATTGCACCAACGTTATTGTGGATAAACTAATGTAGTTGGAAATAGAGTGGAATCGGCTTTGCAGTCTCAAAAGAGAGCGAAAACTGAACTGACCTCGTCTGTACCCTCTCCGCTTCTCTTCCCGTGCTTCTGATAGGGCCTCGACCAGCAGCACGCTGGAGCGGTTGTGTCTGTTAGAAACCGCTTGTCGCGCTAGCGCTGGCGTTGCGAACGTCACCAACGCCTCATCGGGGCGGGGCCATCTGTTGGCCAAGCCGCGGCCATGTTGGGCAACAAAAGGTCGGCAAAGGGCAGGCAAAGGGCAGGCAAAGGACGGGCAAAGGACGGGCAAAGGGCAGGTAAAGGACGGGCAAAGGGCAGGAGGGGAAGGACGGGAAAATGACAGGCAAATGACACACACATGTCAGACAAACAACAGACAATTGGTAGACAAATAACAGGCAACGGACGAGCCAAGCACACGTGAAGGACAGCAGGGGAAAGTGGTAAAAAGACAGGTTGAGGTTTATACGAGATCTGGATGGAGCATCGCGGGGGGGTCCTACTAGCTTACTTAACCCGTTTAGGCATACTGCTTATTAGGACTGCACTCCCGCTGTGGGGAAAAATCATTTGGAATTAGAGTCAGATTTAGGTTTATGTACAGCGCACTAGTAAAAGTGATAACCTCTTATAACCAACAGGTCCGTTCACGCCTTCACGAACACGCGGTACGCCCCAAACAAGCCTGGAAAACTGGAAAGATATCGATAATATTTCTAGTCAACTGCGACAATTTCTGTTGCGCTTGCCGTATGGTTGCGCTAGCGGCAGGCGGTAACTGTCGGTACAGGGGACCGTTATTCCAACCATTTCACTTCACACAGTGCACTCATCCCATTGCAGTAGTGGCAGCCGCATGCCCTTCCGAATAACGGGCTCTTCGCGCGTCCTTCTGTCCGCGTCCAAAATACTTTGGGGTCTTGAAATTTTTCTCCTGCGGCCAGTTCGCCAAAACACACAATTGAGTTTAAAAAGAAAGCACTTATGTACTCACACGACAAGGCCACCCAGAAGAACGAAGGGCTGCAGCATGAGGTCGCGCTGGCCAGGTGGGAGCGCTGACGGAAAGTTGGAGACCAGTGCCGTGCAGGCCTCGACTTGATCTCTCGACATGAGCTCTATTCATACCGAAGAGCAGGGCGCGTTCATCGTGCACAAAGCGTCAGAGAGGTTGGGGATCGGGGTGTACTGAACATGGCACAATTTTGACATGCTAATCAGTCCCATCATTGGCGCAGGTCGGCCAACGCTACAACCGCCAAGCTAATTCTACAGGTGCAATGTGGCGCAACACAGCAGTCATTGACCACTGATATCCCTTTGCAGCACTACAACTGGCAGTATACTGGTATCTGCCATTACCAATTATACTGTAACCTGCACGCAGGAAAAACATACGTATCGTACCCATGAACACATTCATCCGGCCGAACCACACGCAGACACAGAAATGTACCATGCACCCGACGCCCATGCATACAAGAAAACACCTGCTCCCCAGGCAGAGCCGCATACTACGACGTACTCCTTTACCAGTCCAAAGTTACCACCGAAACCCACCACCCACCACAGCTTACCGGAGTACTCCGAGATGTTGGCGCCATAGGCAGACATGCCACCGCTGACCACTCCAGCCACGCGGGTAGGGGAAGGTCGGACGGGACTGGCTTCCCTGTCCGATGGGCGCGCCCTTTGGCTCACGCGAATCGGCGCCCGAGAAGTCCAAAGCGGGCCCATCCCTCCCACAGCCCCGCTCGCGCCTCCTTCGTTGCAAGCGGCAACCTCCGCGTCGATAATTTTTCTTCGGCCGGGGGGGACGTACCTCGCAGACGGGGCCTTGGCGGCCGGTAACTCCTGCCCATCCCCGGTCCCCTTGTCTTCGCCGGCCGCCGCGTTGCCGCCGCTTGCGTCCCCTCCAAGCTCGGGCGGCGTTTGGCCGGCCTCAACCTCGCTTCCAGAGGTGGTACCACCCGCGCTTTCTGTTAGAGCCTGGCGATCGGGTGCTGCCTGCGATGTTAGCGCGCGATTTCTTGCAGCCGCGCTGCTGCTGCTGCTGCTACTGCCGCCGCCGCCGCCGCTGCTGCTGCTGCTGCTGCCACTGATCCCGGCAGAGGCAGAGGCAGAGGGGTTTTTAAGAGGCGAACGGGCAGGAGCCGACTGAGGTGGGACCTCGGGCTCCTCGGCCATTGCCGCGGACACGCTGTCTGCACAAGTCTCGGGTGATGAGATCGCCGTGTCCACCTCGGAGACGCCTCCGGAATCCGTGGGCTCACTCTCACGCGCGCGTCGTTGGTTCGGCGACGCACCGACGTCCACGCTATCGTAGCAGCAGTCGTTGTCTGACTTGCTCAGAAGGCTGCCGGCGGCGCCGGCGTGGCCTGCTGGTAGACCGGAAGGAGCCTGCGTGACGGACGCAGTCGCTGTTTCCTCAGCAGGAGCCTTGAGTTGCTGTGACTCTCCCACCGAACGCTCCGTCTCTGCGCTGCGATCGTCGCACTGCTGTTGATGATCGGCTCGGACTGCTGCCGCAACCACAGCCGTGGCCCCGTATGCTGCTACTGTTGAGGGGTTCCCGGGTGCGATTGCACCGTTCGCGCCCCTGAGACCAGGCGCACCGTTCGTCAGGTCCGTCGAAGCGGCTTCGGGAGCGCTCCCCGATGTCGCGAACTCCGGACAACTCTCGGCGTCTCTACTAACAGTCGAACAAGAATCTCCTGGAGGTGGTGATGGTGCGGAACCGAGATTAGGCGCTGAAGGTACAACATTGTTATCGGCGCGAAGAGCTGCTGCGTTTGCCTCTGCAGTCGAAGGCTGTCTAACCGCAGGTTGCGCCTCTTCAGTGGCACTGCCGGAAGAGGGCGATTCCCGTCGTTTGGGCGGCACGTACTGCGACCAAGCCTGCCTCGGCTTTCGCCTCCCCTTTCCGGTGGCGGGGTCTGTCTCCCCCCGCGCGCGCTCTGTACCAGCTGCGCCGGCTCGCGGAGCCTCGGTGTTGGTTGCCTCCAACGCGAGTGGCTCGTAACATGTGTTGGTGTCGCTGGCAGCAGACTTGACAGAGCACTGCCGCTGGAAGTCGTCACTGGGCTCTTTCTCTCGCTTCTGGTCTCGCTTAATGACCGGCCTCGTCTTTTCTGTTGCCGAAGGCGTAGATAACTTCGCTGTGGTGGGTTTCGCTGCAGAAGGTCGCCCGTTCGGGGCCGCGGCTCGTGGTGACGCTCCTCCTGGTGTCGTTGTCTTGGGTGCTACTCCTGGTGCTGTCGTTGCAGTTGTTGCTGCTGTCACTGCTGGTCGTACTTGCCTGCCTTCGGCACCTATTCCCTGAGTACGGCGCTGGCTACTAGTATTGCCCTTCCCTGGGCTGCGGCCTGCGCGCACAACTCCCGCCCTCTGCACGGGCTCGTTGGCACCCCGGAGCCCACGTGTTCCCTCTTCGCCAACGGCGGAGGGTCTCCTAGGCTTGCCAATGCTCGAATCGTCCTGCTGGCACGAGAGGGTGTCCGAAGTGCTTCCTGCGTTGGCACTGCGTCTCGCGGCGGGAGGTACGTACGGAGTACGTGGGGCTCTTGTTTTCCTCGTGTTGTGGGAAGTCATGGTTCTTCCCTGTACCTGCAAAGCCTGGTTGTCTTTGCCTGTCGGCTCCCGGCTCGCGACAACTGCTTGTGTTCGGTGTCGCCGATCTTGGGGATCTCCCGTATGGCACATCCTACAGAGTTTCTTATGAAACCCCTCCCCGACAAACAACATAACAACATTCAAGTTGATCAATCAAGCTAAAAAGGGAATGCTCCGACAGCAAGCAGACTGAGCACAGAGGAGTAACCCCCCTCCTCTTCCTCCCCAGGTGTCCTAGGGCGTTCTACCTTGCCTGGTGCACAGGACGAAGAACGTTGAGACCGGGGGGAAAGCTGGCAAGATGACTTTGATCCGAATTTTGCGACAAGCAACTTCAGGCAGTACACGTGCATGCCTTGCAGGCCAGGTGCGCAAGCAGCTACGTACGCGTAGAAGGAAAGGACTCTGCGCTTGTGTTGTGCTGTCCGGTGTGCATGTCTGCAGTCACTCGCGGGAATGGCCTGTATTGCTGCGCGTCTATCTCTCGAGACGGTCAGGTGCACGACAAGTGCTTCCGTATGTTTCCGTATTTCTCAGTCCTTGTTCAACTCCGCCCTAGAGAGCAACAATCGGACTCTTGTGTCAGACAAAAAAGACAGCACACATGCATCGTTCGTATCATTCGATAACAGACCGCGTACGACATGTTACCTGGTATCATGCATCTCGCGGATCGTTGCTTCTAACAGCCCGCCTTGCGCAAAATCCAACCTCCCTTACCCCACTCCCTACAGACCCCCCCCAACCCCCCGACAGCCCCGCACCCACTCTGCTCACTCGCTCACTCACCCCCCCCCACCCCCCCCGCGCATCGCGGCTCAACCGCTTTCATCGCGCGCAGCCCACCGGATACACAGGAGCAGAGATCTCCTCCGCCTCTGGAGCCCACGTTAGGGCCAGCCTCCTCGTACTGCAACGATGCAAAAACTCCACCACCACCACCACGACCAGCACGGGGACTGGCGCTACGAGTAAGGGCGCCCCCCCGACCCCGACGACAGCAGGGGTTGCTCCCCGCGACTCGCGAGCTCTGACGTGCAGAAGTTGCCAGGGCCACCTCGAGACCCGCACGGAAGCGAGCGGAGGCTCGAGCGTTCGGTGCGCGAACTGCTCTTCGGATTGGGTTCCGGCTGCCTTCGGAGCCAACGTGAGTTATCCTCCCTGGACGGAAATATAATGACCATTCGGTAGGCATATCACAATCGAAACGGTGCTTATATTTACGAACAGAGTGGCATTTTTATTATACCGTTATGCGCGACGACCAGGTTTTGTTATTACGTCCTGCTGTATTTTGGGCTTGCTGCTTGTTTTGCGGCCAATGCCGTGTTTGAGAGCAGTAGGTCTGGTGTGTGCGTGTGTGCGTGTGCGTGTGTGTTTGGTGACGTCATTCGTGACTGGTCGCTTTCTGCGCACGATTACGTAGTTCCTGGAAGTATAACATCATAGATCACAGATAAGGTACGTACAACAGCAGCATCACCTCTCTTATCATCTTTAAGTACGTTAGCTCGTGCTTGTATCTCGCCCACTCTCCAGTCGGCCTTCTGCCTGATGGAACGTTGGGAGACCAGTGCATTATTGCACGTGTTAATAGGAACGACGAGTATGAAAAGAGTACGAGTACGCAAAGCAGTATCTGTACAATACCTGGTACTTCGAAGTAGAACACAGAATGTAGCGGTAGCGGTACGTAAACGGTATATGCCTCGTATATAGGGATGCACATCAACTCATAATCACGTGTTGATTATGATTAATTTTGGTGATTAATTTTAATCACGTGATGTGATTCATTAGTGTTGATTGTTGATTATAAATCAACTAGTCATGATTAGTTGATTAAATTTGAATAAAAAAGGGGCGCTTTGTGATGTAACCGTAAAAAGATGTTCCTCCGGCGAACATTGGCACAAATTAACTAATCAATGATTAGTTGATTATTGAAATTAATCATGATTAGTTGATTATTTTTGAATCAAAAAGAGGCGTTTTGCGAGGTAACCGTGAAAACCATCAATAATCAACCGATAATCATGATTATTAATCACATCATCGTGCAGTTGATTTTGTGTTGATATTAATCAACTAATCATGATTAAATCAACACGATTTGGACAACTTAATCAACAATCAAATCAACCCCGAAAAAGAGTTGATGTACAGCCCTACTCGTATAGTATTTGTACTGCTGTAAGTCTGTGTCTTACTTGGATTCGTATTACTGTAGTGTGGTCCGCCATGAAGCGTTTCGGACCCCGGATTTCGCGGTGGGTGGGGAGGCTGGGGTTGCACACACGAGGGGAGGAAACCCGCCGTCTCGCGCTGCGCCGGCCCGCGCTCGGCGCGGCGCGGGCGCAGAAGGTCGGAGGATGGATGCGGCGAGTTTAGGCGTTCCCTTGAAAATACAGCTCGCAGAGGGGTGGGCTGGGGTTTCATCGAATTCCATGTCACGCTATGTGACATGACATGCCATCTGATGCCAAGCGTGTAGGCCACCCACGAATAAGAAATAGACCAGTAATAACATCCAAGCACAGAGAGAGAGAGCGCTGCCTTGGCGTCGTCGGTGGGGACGAAAGCGGCGGCGTCGCAAGATATGTACCACTAGAAGATCGTTTTCGTGGTGTGGTGGAGCATCTGGAGGCTTGATTGCGCAAACACGTGCGAGTATTTATTACTTGTTCCCTCGTCGTACTGGGATACGGTACTCGGTACCACTCTGTCCGTAAATGTACACTCCGTTTATACAGTATTATACACTATTATTCGCCCCGATGGTCTAGAGGTAACCTCGAACGCTTCTGAACGTTGATGTCTGGAGTTCGAATCTCACGTGGGTCGGACTTTTGAGTTTATTTGCAAAAATAAATGAAAAACGGAATCAACTGCTGAGAGCGCCAATTAATAGTAGCGTGGGTAGGCACAATTCGATGCGAGTCGACGAGGGAAGGAAAGGCTGAAGTCTTCTCGCGATAAAAATGCAAGGCAAGAACCGTAGTGGGGGAGGAGGGAGAGGAGCCTACTTTGTGACCCCGGATCTGAGTTACGACTAGGGAGGAGAGAGAAAGGAAGGGCGAAGATAATAAATGGGATGGACAAAAAAAAAAAAAAAAAAAAAACATATATACGTACGTTTTCCGATAATTGGATCGGACCAAAAATAAATATAAAATAAAATTAAATAAAAATAAAAAATTGTCGAAAAGGTCCCTACGTTTCCGGACCGAGGCGTGGGACCTCGCGTACCTGCTATTATGCTACATTGCCCAACCAATTATATCCCAAACCAGACCTCGCCCCCGCTTTTTTTTGATCTATTGCTTTTAGGTTAGACCTATTTTGGCGTTGTTTAAGGCTAAAGGAAGGGGTTGCCAAACGTAAGTAAGTAGGGTCCTGTTATGCTTGCCCTGCCACAACAGGCAGACACACCAGGGACCCCGCCCCAGCCCCGGATAAGCCGCTTGGCATGAGGGCAAACCAGTTGCAGGACAAGTCTTTTTGTGCGCGTACGTACGTACTTGTATACTTCTATAGATTTTTTCCCCTTTGCGTGAATATAATTGTGTATTTTTCAATTGGCGGCGGGGAAAAAAAGCACGGGTACTGACTATTCATCGTCTGGCAATTCTAAGACGAGTGTTGTGCGAAGAGCCACAATCAATCAACTAGGCGCATTGAATATTCAAGCATATCGCCATCTCGACACCCAAAATATCTGGTAGCATTCAGCGTTGCGAAAGAACGTCGAGCTCTAGCGTGCGTCGTGCTGCTTCTTCCGCAAAGGCCTGCCTAACCACACAAAGGTTAGCCGTGGTACCATTTCGAGCCATCCCCAGCCCCAACCCTCCCCTCTCGCCTCCGTCGACTTGAAGCCACCCTCTCGAAAAGGGATGCATGGCCAATAGTCACATGACTAAGGCAATGCCAACAAAACTAGGCTACCCCCCCCCCCCCCCACCCCCTCCGCCCACTCCAAGTCGCCTCCGCGTTCACAGGCGCCTTAGCCCAGGCAGCGCAGCCACCCCGCGCATCGCGCACAAGTTTTTTCTCGGACACCACGCCCCGCATCGCCTCCCCTCCCCCTCCCTCTTCGCCGCCTTCAAGCGGATGCCAGGCACTGTCTCGCGCAGCCTCGAGCGAGACCTCGCGGAGGGCAACGCTCAGACCTTCAAGCTTTCGTGTCCCACCCTCCCGCCTGCCGAACGAGATCGAACCAGGCCGACCGGCTACAGGGACCGCGGTCCGCGGACTGCGGTCAGCGACCGGTAGGGGCATAAGGGCAAAGGCTGCGGGGGTCTCCCTCTAGCTGGCCGGGGTCGGTGGGAGGGGTGTCGGCCGCTTGGAATCGAGGGCGCAGCGGATGGCGGTGATAGCCAGCCAGCCGCGGCGCGCTGCGGCGTGTCGGCGGTTTTGCACGGAGGGAAGCGCCGGGAGCAACGATGAACGCTCTCGACAGCACTACCCCGCGCGTTCTCTCAAAGGCGGCGGCTGAGCGCCGGGAGGGGGCGCGCGCTGGAGTTACGCCCAGTGAGCAGACGCAGGCGGTGGGGCCGCGGGGGCCTGGGGCGAACGAGGGTAGCGGGTGGGCGAATGGCGGGGGGGCCGGGGGGCGCACGGGTTGGGCCGGATAGGCGACGGTCTATCGCGGGCGCCGATCTGCTCCCGAAGGAGATTTATCAGAAGCTATCAGAGCATGTCATCGGGCAGGTGGGGTGTGTGTGTGTTACTTTTTGTGTTTGTTTGGGCACCCTTGCTGTACGGCGGGCGCACGTGGCGTTTTCGCTGTGCTCGGTCTCATGATTGGTTCCATGACCGATTGCTTCCATACTTGGTTGGTTCGATGATTGGTCGCTTCCGTGATTGGTTACTTGCATGATTAGTTGCTTCCATGATTGACTGCTCCCATGATAGATTGATTCCATGATTGGTTGATTCCATGATTTGTCGCTTTCATGATTGGTTAGGTCCATGCTTTGTTGCTTCCATGATTGGTTGTTTTCGTGATTGGTTAGTTCCATGATAAATCGGTTCCATGATCGGTTGCTTCCATGATTTGTTGCTTCCATAATTGGTTGTTTTCGCGATTGGTTGCTTCCATGAGTGGTTGCTCCAGTGATTGGTTACTTCCATGATTGGTTGCTTCCATGATTGGCTGAAACCGTGAGTTTTCAACGAAGAAAGGCTAAAGTCAAGGTTTGGTACGCGTTTGGGTTTGCACATGTGTGGTTCTTCTCGGCGTTCGCGGGCGGGGAGGGGAGGGGGCGGGCGCTGTGTGTACTGCGGTTGTACGGCGAGTCTGGCGTGCGTTGTGCCTGCCCGTGGAAAACACGATGGGTGCTGCATGATGGATAATGGATGGCGGATGGTGTGTGGTGCATGATGAATAACGGGTGATACAATCTTGATGTCGGTGATGCAAGATGCATGAGAGGTACTGAATCTTGATGTCGGTGATGCAAGATGCATGGGAGGTACTGAATGTTGATGTCGGTGATGCAAGATGCATGAGAGGTACTGGTGTGCATAAGGACTTTCTCATTTTTGTTTTGTTTTGTGTGGAACATCCGTTTGGCAAGGGTCCCGCGCAGTAGTAGGCGGCGCAGACGAAAGCGCGGGGTGGAAAAAATCAACATTTGACTGCATACGACCGTTCGTTGACTCCCCTTATGAAGCGTTTTGACGCACCGGCCAGAGGACACACACCACGCGCACCATAATATCAATTCCTGTTGCTCGAGCCAAGGCTATAGACAGGATGAAGCCGCGAACGATAGCCCACGTTATTTGTTACCCAAAAACATTTTTTTTGTCAAACCCTTTTGATTGGCATCGCTGGTCGTGGTGCATTCAGGCAACAATAATGCCATTGTTTTTGCGCGTTTGTGCCGATGTCGATGTCGCGAGGTTTTAGTTTAATTTATTTAATAATGCGACTCGTATTGCGGGGCACCATACTCGTAGTAAATATGACGATATTTTGTTAGTAAAAATCGGAAAATGTATAGGTGTTTGGGTGTACCGTAGGTCCTATTTACTAGTGTTTACTATGGTGTCCCGTAATAGTGTGTGCCGATGTCCCATGCCGCGAGTTTTTTTTGTTTTCGTATAGCGTCTGGCTCACAGCCAGTGGTGCGATCGATGCCTCCCCCTTTTTTTGTCACACTCGCAGCACAACGTCAAGCGCGCCTTGGCCGTGGGGATGCACAACCACTTCAAGCGGATATCGGTGTGCCCCCCGGCCGACCAGCCGGCCCCTCACAGGGTACAGCACGGCCCTCCGGCAGAGGTGAGGGGCAGCGTGGGATAGGATTGCGCCCACAAAACTTGGAAAAGCTACTTACACTTGTCATTTTTGAGGGTACCATTTTTGTGCAAGGTCGTACATACAAGGGTTAGTTAGAGTAGTTTATGGTGATTTGGAATGGTAACGGGCCGGTACTCTCGTATGTATGTACCATAATAATCCTCATTTTTGGCCTCTCATTATTTAGCGTCTCAATAAAAATGACATTACTATCCTTGTATGTGTTCGATACTTCGTATACTTTATTCATGTATGTGTGGTCTTTTGCCATTAACCCGTTGTTGGAAGGGAGAGCGGGCTGGCTGATACGTCTCATGGTACCGCAGCAGCATCCCACCATTGAGGCATTTTTTCGCACGTGTCCCTCTTTGCCTACACAGCGCGTCCTCCCTCCCTTCATCCTTCATTCACTCTCTGGGGGTCCCTACTGGCATACAGCGGTACCCATCCCCGAGGTTTTGACACCAGTGTTCCGTTGGGGGAAGACGCACGGAAAGCGCCTCTGCCACTCATTTATATATTTTATGTCGTGTTTGTTAAGAGTTTGGCGCGCTCGCGGTGTCCAGCAGCTTCTTAAGGGCGTGGCGGTTTTTGGTGAGGAATAGGGTGCCTTTACCCTGAGGGCGTCTTAGCCAGCAAGGCCATAATTTGGTGCATGGAAAACGGTCAGCCTTGGAGCTTGCCAGCTGCCAGGTTACATGATTTCGTCGAGTTGGTTGTCTTCTGTCTCGACCTACGTATTGACAACAAGCCCTCCTCTTATATGCAGCGGCCGAGTACTGCCGCCCAGAGAGCGCGACGCGGAAATCTTTCGGTTTGCGATGGAACTGCGAATATGCCTTCTCCGCTGTGAAACCCCCGCCTCTATCCTGCATTTCTTTTTTCTTTTTTCTTTTTGGCTTTCCGTTTTTTCTTGACCTTTCTGAATGCTATTACCGGTAAGCTTCTTCCGCTTGCTGCGTGTTTTTTGGGCGTTTTTTTTGTTTTCCTTCGGTAGTGGACTGCATTTTTTTTATATGCGGTACCAGTAGATTTTTCGGGATATTTTTTTCAACCTTTGGGGTGTTGCACACTTTTTTCTGCCAGCAGGTGCTGGCGCAGACTGAAAGCGACGTCGACATGCAGCTACCCGGCATCACTGAGCCCGTAAGGTCGCAGCAGTGGGTCGCCCCGGCAAGCAAGGTGAGGGGCAGGGTTAGGGTTATAGGGTATGCCAGGACAAGGGATGCAACCCCCCTCCATTCCTATGGAAACCCGATCTCACCATAGGCGGGACAGGGTTTTGTAGCCAGCTGGGAAGGCGGGGGAGGGGGGGAGGGAGTGTGATGGACAGAGAGGGGTGCCAGATGTCGTTGGGTCGCCACGTTACCAATTTTAGTTTGTGGTCCGCGCGTGCCGTGGTCAGTCTCTTGGGTACGATAGAGACGAAATATCGGGCAGGTGAACGTTTTTTTTTTTGGGCTGGTAAGCGAAAGGAGTGGGCTGTGCTCATTGCTGTTGAGGCTGTGCTTATTGCAGTTATGCTGATACTGTTCCATGTACCCCTTAGTTATGTTCGGGCTTGAGAGGAGGGACGGGGACGCGAAATAAAACAGGGCTGTTTTCGGCATAAGAATGCTGATACGGTAGATCATGGAACGGTTATTCGCGATTACGGTATTTGCGCGGCATGCTTCCGCGGTAAGAGATAACCACGGCAGTCGCGGTGCAGTAATCAGAAATCACGGCATTTGCACATCACGCTTCCGCGGTAAAAGCGAAAACCAAGCGAAAACCACGGTAATTCTTCACGGAACCGCGGCATTTACCACCTACCGAGGTTTAATCGAGGACAGCCCTGAAAAAAAAACAATGCTATGTACGATTTTAGCCTCGGCCACTCATTAGCAAACCCGCCGCTCCCAGGTTACAGAGGGATATCACATTTTAGCACCGGAACCACACTGATTGTACACCACGCCCTGAGCGTGGATGGCTGGCCACTCGTGCTGCAGGCGGTTCACCCTGACAACGCGCTTCTTGGTAGTCTGAGCGTCTTCATGCGGGCGTTGCTCATTTCTTGGAGGCGTTGCTCATTTCTTGGAGGCATTGCTCATTTCTTGAAAGCTGTGCTCATCTAGTGGAGGCTTTGCTCATTTAGTGGATGCAGTGCTCATTTGGTCCGAAGCCATTAATTTTATGTTTTTTTTTAAATGGGAGGCGAGGACGTGTGATAAATAAGCGCTGACCGTTATTTCTCCCGCTGTTGCTTGCATTTTTTTTTTTGCCTTCGCTTCGACCTTTGGCGTGAGCAGCAGCAGCAGATGCAGCAGCACCAAAGCCAGCAGTACCACCGGCACCAAGCGCACCAGCAGCACCATCACCACCAAGGCCCGCCCGTCTCCGAGGAGAGCGTGCGTCGGGTGAGAGTGAGAGTCGCACGAAACTGTTACGGAGGCCGTGCTGCTGTTATCCCCTTCTGTATTCCAGCATTGTACTCATATACCTACGCACTGTTTATTCATACCTACCAGGTGTCAGGGACGGTATAATAGTGCCTAGAATATCTAAACGCGTGTAGACAACAAAAACAGCAAAAAAGTAAAACGGAAACAGAGATATGAGGAGATGGCAGTTTAGACCTGTGACCGATCGCCTGGCGTCTAGACTTAGCTGTGCTAGAGTTCCTGTAGCGTGGAAGCTCCAAAAGGTGTATATAGGACAGCGCCCATAACTGCCGTCTCCTGGTATATTTTAAAGTAACGCCAGCGTAAGACTTGTGGAGCGTGTAGACATGTAACGCCATGCTGTGAGTTGCGATTTTTTTGTTGGAATGCTGCTGGGCAGGCCGGCCGTATGGCATGGTATAGTATTTTTTGGTATCGTACGGTCCGGTGCGCATGGAAAAAACAACGCGTTTGTTTTTTGCTCAAATTTTGTGGCGTCAGGGGGCGGGCTTCCACCAGCAAGAGGTGCGTTGGTCTGGGGGCATGGTTTCTGTTCGGTTCGTCCATTAGCGTTTTGAGAAGACGCTGCTTTTGTCGCACGTCTCGCCTCCCTGCCTGACTCATCCCCGCTGTCTTTCCTTGGCTTATCTGCTCGGCCGTGTCTTGAGTTATCTCTTGTGTCTTGTCTTGACTCCTCCCCCTTGTCTTGAGTAATCTTCTCTGTCTGGTTTTGTTTTTTCTTTTGTGACCTGTCTTGAATTTTCGTGTCCAGATTTATCTCCTCTGTTTTGTCTCGATGTACCTCCTTTGTCTTGCCTTCGCCTGTCTCTTCTGCCTGGTCTTGACTTATCTCTTGTGTCCTGTCTTGACTCTTTCCGCCTCTCTCGCCCATCTCATCTCTTTGGTCTTGACTTTTATTCTCTGACGTGGCTCATCTCCTCGGGCTTGTCCTGATTTAGTTCCTCTGTTTGTTTTGCCTTGTCAATATTCATCTCCCCTGCCTTGTCTTGAAATCTCTCGTCTGTCTTTTGCTTCGACTCATCTCCTCTTGTCTTGTCTTGACTTGTCTCCTCTGCCTTCTCTTGACGTACCTCCTCTGTCTTGTCTTGAGTTGACTTTTCCCCCCTGTGTGGACTGTCCTCCTCCTCTGTCTTGACTCGACTTACGTCCTCTCTCGTGTCTCAACTTATCTTCTCGTGTCTTAACTTGTCACCTCAGACTTGACTTATTTCTTGTGTCTGGTCTTGGCTAGACTATCCTCTGTCTTATCTTGACTTACCGCCTCTGTCCTGTCTCTTGTGTATTGTCTCTGTGTGCAGGAGCCGCAGAAGTTGAACCTATCGAGCGGGCTGGAGGTGGAGCCCGTGGTACTGGACAAGACGAACGTCATGATCGTCGGCCCCACAGGGTCCGGCAAGACGCTGCTGGCGAGGACGCTAGCGAGGCTCGTCGACGTGCCGCTGGTCATCGCCGATGCCACTTGCCTCACGCAGGTGCTGCTCTCTTCTATCTCTCTCTCTCGCTCGGGCTCTCTTGCTCTCTTTAGCACCCCGGCTCTTGGATCGTACGATAATTCTTGTCAGGAATTGCTGTTATTTTTATCGATGTCAGTATTGACACCAGGCGTGTGCCACTATCACGAGGGGCTGTAGTAATGCATACCAGGTAGTAATAGATAGTAGTCAGAAGCCACGATGGATGTATCCACTTATGGTTACTTGATATACTCGCGATCTTGTATGATCTGTATGATCTGTATGATCTGTATGATCTGTATGATCTGTATGATCTGTATGATCTGTATGATCTGTATGATCTGTATGATATGTATGATATGTATGATATGTATGATATGTATGATATGTATGATATGTATGATATGTATGATATGTATGATATGTATGATATGTATGATCTGTATGGTCTGTATGATCTGTATGATCTAGCTCATGTTGCCGGGTGGGAGCCATGTAATCCGCATGATCTATATACGTAGCACATGTTTCCTGGGTTGGATAGGTCTATGCAGGTCCTGCACAAGCTCTCACAGCGGCAGTGAGGAGCTACAGCAGTAGATGATCTATCTGTAGATTATATTTATGTAGATCTGTATGATCTGTAGATGATCTGTCCGATGTGTGGAATCATTGGCTTGCGCTGCGCCGTGCCTTACCCATGACGGTTGTTGTGTTGTGTTTTGTTTTTGTGGGCAGGCTGGCTATGTGGGCGAGGACGTGGAGTCCATCCTGCACAAGCTTTACATGGAGAGTGGACAGGACATCGAGCGATGCCAACGCGGCATTGTGTACCTTGACGAGATCGACAAGGTTAGTGCCGGTACTGTACGTTGCGGCGGTACCGTACGTACGCGTTACCGTAAACGGTATGGTACGTGACACGGTCCGCGGTACGGTATACACGTTGTATGGTACGCGGTGAGGCATGGTACGTGGTATGGTTGGCGGTGAGATATGGTACGTGGTACGGTACTCGGTATGGTACGCGGTATGATGAATATATCGACCTTTGTATGGTGATGGTGACGCGTTTCAAAGCTGCTTCTCTCGACAACCGGGAGAGTGTTTATGGAAAGGTCTCTACTACTATTAATGCGTCTTCCCAAAGCCGCCATTTTCATTTGTGTGTGCCTCCTCTAATAAGCCATGGACCCTCTAAGGCATATTTTGGAGAACATAGGCTCTATTTTCGTCCCAGGGGGGGTGTTATCACAACCAAATCACTTGATTACAGTATTGGGTATGTTATGTTATACGGTACATATGCCCGTCCTCCTGTTGTGTTCAGGCGGGACCCGTGAACTAGTATTGCAGCAGTTCTCGTGATTACCTTGTCCAGGGTGTCGGTCGTCTACGCCGCGCGCCGCGATGTGTATCGACCGTGATGCTTGTTGCGTTGACAGTCCTTGCTTTTGCCAGGCTCTCTCCCCCGCCAGAGGGGAGGTGCTGCACGCACTACATATTTACAAGTATAGCAACACTACGTACTATCTACGGAGGGTGGTATTTATGTATAATAATAATAATAATACGGCATAACCCGGTCATTTTTCTGAACTAAAACCCTATTGGATATAGGTTACCCTCGACAGCATATACTTCGTATTATAGTACAACACGCGTTTCATATCTCAGTTGCTGTTTTTGACAATAGCGTCTGCCCCCTCCCATCGCCGCCTCTCTCTAGCTCCCCAGTAGGGGATCGCCTTTTGAAGTATTAACATGATCTTACTAATGAACCCTTTACGCAAATTGGACCCGTGTTTTTGTCGTGAAAAGTCAACACGTCCTGACCAACGTGTAACAGATACCAGGTAAATAAAAAGGACTTGTTAAAATGACTTTCGAATTAAAAAAAAAAAAAAAAAAAATCAGATAACTACTCTCCTGTCTGGACGATCACCTTTTTGTGCTTATCAGCCCTGCGCGTCCATTCCCCGCGCTTCCAACCCGCCGCCAGATATCGCGCAAGCTGGAGAATGTTAGCATCACCCGGGATGTCAGCGGAGAAGGGGTGCAGCAGGCGCTTCTCAAGATTCTCGAGGTGAGGCACACGGAGACACGCCTGCTGCCTGGACACCGACGGTCCGACTTCGCTACCGCAGCCGCCGCCCCTATGCTCCTTCACCTTTTTTCGAGTCGCGGCGCCAAGCTTCGCCGCTGTTTTATTGCCGTAGCATAGCCTTGAAGAGCACCGCGTGTTGTACCTGTTATCGGTGTCACTTCAGTAGTTTTTTGGAGTGGTGCGAGTGATCGCGGTGTTTTTCCCTCGAGTCGCTTCCGCTTTTGCGGTTTGCTCGTTTTAAATAAAACGGAAGCTGAGTGTGCCCGTGGTATTAATTTAACCTCGAGTCACTTGTGCTCTTTATTCGGTGTGATTGCAATAGGGTGTGATCGCTGCAATTCGTCGTAGATTAATCTTGTTATTTTATTCGATGCAGACGTGTTCGAAACAGCGCGGCTGATTTCCCGCCACTTGTCGTGATTAAGACCACTGCGGGCAACGACATGTTGGCTCTCGCGATACTCTGCCGCCGGCCTTAACTGAAAACAAAACAAAAACGAGGGGAAAGGATAATTACAAAATAGCGCTGTCAAGCACATACCCCCTCCCTCTCGCCTTTCTCCCCCCCCCCCCCCCCCCAGGGGAAGGTCGTACCACGTAAGTAGTCTGAATATGTAAGGCATCCGCGAAGGCAGTTACATGAGTAAAACCTCATTGTCTGTCTCCGGAAGTGGCCACACCAGAAATTAAATTAACTCATTGAAGCTGTCGTCCATATGCAAGTCCGCCTCAGAGGCGGTTCTTAGCAGGATGCAGCTCACCCTCCATGCGACTCGCCCAATACCTCACGGCGTCTTCGCGCTTGGTGCAAGCAATGTCTGCCTGGTTGGTGAAAACCCAACGTGCTCCGTCCCGGCATTGTAGGGATGCGAGGGTCTATGGTCATATGACTACGGCCGTGCACACATGAGTACACCCCCCCCCCCCACCCCCCCCCCCCCCCCCCCAAACGTGTCCGTCCCGGCATTGTAGGGATGCGAGGGTCTATGGGCATACGACTACGGCCATGCACGAGATGAAGACCCCCCCTTCCGCCTCTTCCCTCCTCCCCCCTCCCCCCCTCCCGTGACTCCACTCACACGCCTCCCCCTAATCTGTACCCTCCTTCCCTTCTCCCCCTCACCCCTCCCCTCTACCCCCTGTCCCCGTTCCCGTCCCCCTGCACCACACACGCCTCCCAACAGGGTGCCGTGGTCAACGTCCCCAAAGACGGAGGGCGTAAGAACCCTCGATCGGACTTCATCCAGGTGGACACGACGAACATTTTGTTCATCTGCGGCGGCGCCTTTGCGGGTCTGGAGCAGCTCATCAACAATCGGATCGCCAAGGCCAGCATAGGCTTCGGGGCTAACCTCCCGGCCGACCTCACGAACCGGGATATGCAGGTGAGAGTAGGGCGTGTGCAGGCGGGGGTAGGGGGTGAGGGATATAGAGGGTGTGCAGGTGGAGAAAGAGAGTGTTCGGGATTGGGGATGTAGGGTAGGGATATAGAGCGGGTAGGGTAACAAAAGGGGGCGCATGGGGTTCAGAGGATATGCAGGCGGGGATAGAGGATGTATAAGGTGGGATCAAGGGGTGTACTCATGTTCATGCATGGCCGTAGTCGCATGACCATGTAGACCCTCGCATCCCTACAATGCCGGGACGGAGCACGTCCGGGTTTCACGGACCAGGCAGACGACGCTTGCACGAAGCACGATACGCCGTAAGGTATTTACCGAGTCGCATGACGGGCGAGCTGCATCCTCACTGTATCGCTTGTGAGGCGAACTTTCTTGCATACGAAGGAAAGCGTCCAAGTATTTTTTATTTATTTTTCTGGGGTAGCTGGGGATAGTGGAGATAGGGCGTGTTGTATGTAATATGGGGGATGTGCAGATGGGAACAGGGGGTGGGAGCTACAGTAGGGGATGTGCAAGTCGGGGTATGGGGGATGGAGGATAGGAGATGCACAGGGTATGCAGGTGGCGGTGGGGGATAGGGGGGGTGCGGAGATGCAGGTGCGGATGAAAGGAGTGCAGCGGTAGAAGTTGTTGCGTGTGAGCGGAAAATGCTAACGCGGGAAATAGATGAATATACAAATTACCATGAAAAATAAATTTAGAGGATGGACAGGGGAGCACGCGGGCCGGAATCCTAGACGCCACGCTCCTAAAACGGCCAAATTGAAAAAAAAACTCGGAGCGTTTTGGGATTCTGTACGAATCGAGAAAACTACATTTTTTTTCACATTTTGTCTTACTTGATTCTAGTATACCCCCATGTCCGGGCTCTGAAAAAGAGAAGTGTGGCGTTCGAAAAAAATAAACAACGTGCTCCCCTGGGATGTAGAATAAGAATGGCCGTATTTGTACAATTTTGTTCCGAGTGAGCGGGGAATATGTCTGTGGGTGTCAGCGGCAATGTGTTTTGGCCTCGAAACCATGGATTCCCACGTGGTAATTGCTGCTTGGGAAGCGAACCGGACCATGCCCATACCATGACGTACTCTCGTCTTGGGAGTGCGCGCACGCTCGATGAAGGCGACTAATTTTGGTATGCCTTGGTCAACTCGAGTGCGAGACTGTATACCCCGAGGGGGACGTCGCAGTCTTTACGACGAAAACCGTGGGTCGCCGGGGAGCGACACCCCCGATTTTTCGGGTTTTGCTGTTGCCGCCCCTGGCGTGAACCGGAGAGTGTGCAGCACGGCAGTTACCAACATACTTAGTATGCTCTGCGCGTCGTGCCCTATACCAGGTACCTCCTAGACCTGCGATTCCGGCCCATCCATCCCCTATCCCCTTCTCTACCAGCCCGGGCTGCTTTGTGTGACCGAATGTTATAATCCTCGTATATTTTCGACGCGTTTCCCCTCTCAATGCTATAATGAAGCGCCGGAGGGGCTGCATGGTAGAGGTTTTAAACGAAACCCCGCTAAAAAGACCAACCCATTGCGCGTTCCCCGCCGTTGTCGATAGACGAACCGCCTCTTGCAGGCGGAACCTCCGGACCTTGTCAAGTACGGCCTCATCCCCGAGCTGGTCGGCCGCTTCCCGCTCATCGTCAGCACCCAAGGCTTGGACCTCGACCAGATGGTGGAGGTGAAAACACTCAAACGAAACGGTCGTGAAACAGACGTGCAGGGGCTTCACTAGTTTTCATGGGTTTCACGGTGTACGTAGGAGGCGTGTTTTGGGGGTGTATTATGTAAGGTCTGTGGGCACAAACTATCAATCCGAGACTGAGATGATGCGTCGCATTGCCAAACGTACTTCTGTCTGCGTTCTTGACGCATTTTAACCCCGTAATTTCTGCCCATCGACACCCAGCACCCCCAGTGTCCGTGCTGACCCTTCCCCCCCGAAAGACACCTGATACCTGGTATGACCTTTAGGGGGCGTTTTGTGTCATTCGTACAGGGGCTCGGATGCGATTGGGGCTTTTGATTTGGAGGGGTGGGCGGTCGATTTGTGGCGTGGTTGGTGTGCCCTTATAAGTGTCGTCATTAGGGGGGGGAGAGGAGGGGAGGGTTGCATGCGAAGGAAGGCGTTGTGTTGCAGGTGATGCTGCCGCCCATATTCTGTTTTTTTTTTACCGCCCCTTTGGTGTGCGGTTACTGTGAGTTCGCAGAACTGCTCGTACTGTTTCATGCATCTTCTCTGTAGAAAAAAGAGCAAGATGTGTTTTGATGCTTCTGACGTCTACTGCTGCTGTACATCATCGCGGAAATTTAAGGGTAGGTAAAAGTTCCTTGCGAAACTACGGTGTACAGCGAGAAGCGGAAAATGGCTTGCGAAATGCGGCAGTTGAGCTATTAATAGAGCTGATAACTTGAAAACTGCGTGTGGAGTACGGGATATTGAGCTAGAACTACTGTAAACACTTGAAAACGGCTTGCGAAACACGGTATGTTGAGCTAGAGCTGTTTCAGTAGGCCAACCCAGCTTTCTGTGCGCGGCGTGATGTTCTCACATTAACTCATATAATTTAATCTAGCTCGTGGGCACGAAAACAGGCTAAAAAGCGTCAAAGTCCGTTAGAACGGAAAAAAAAACACTACTGTGTAAGGTGGAACGAATATAGCAGTAGAGGCTATGGGTAGGAGATGCCCACTCCGGTACCGTACCAAAGAAACTCACTCTCTCAGCTAAGACCACCGTTGGGTTTTGTTTGGCCTTCGTCCAATTCACTTGGCATTGCAGGGATGGATGCGAGGGTCTATGGTCATACGACTACCGCCATGCATGACATGAGTAACCTCGCTCCCCCCCCCCCTCATCCGATGTTGGCATGGTACATAGGTGATGACCAAGCCCAAGAACTCGCTGGTGAAGCAGTACAAGTTTCAGTTCGGCATCGATGACGTGGAGTTCCACATTACGGAAGGGGCCATGCGTGCAGTGGCATCCACGGCCATCAAGAAAAACACCGGAGCGCGCGGCCTCCGCTCGATCATGGAGAGCGTTTTGCTGGAGGTGAGAGGGGGGGGGATACGTATGAGGCGCGGTACAGGAACGATTTCGACCGACTTTGATTGGTTCACGAGGCGACACAGAAACGATTTTGGAACGAATTTGATTGATTCACGAGGCGACGCAGGAACGATTTTGGAACGAGTTTGATTGGTTCACGAGGCGAGACGGGAACGATTTTGGAACGAGTTTGATTGGTTCACGAGGCGATACAGGAAAAAAAATTGTTTCGTAATGTGTCTGGTGGGATGGATGGATAAGTTGGATGGATGATTGGTGGGTTGATTGATCGGTTGATTGATGGGTTCATTGGTTGATTTATTGGTTGGTCAGTTGGCTGGTAGGTAAGTGGGTTGACTGTTTAATCGATCGGTCGGTTTCCGCTAGACGAAGTGCCCGGTGCGGTTGGTCCTGTTGGGCACTGCTTGCGGTGATGGCGTCGGCCCGTACATAGCGCCCCTTTTGCGGTGCAAGCAGCTTGGCCATCCGCGCTAAAAACTCAACCCCTGTAAATCCTACCTATAAGTAGTACGTACCAACGATAATTCCATCCGGGGCCGGGGGAGTGGGGCTTTGAGCACTCGAAACTTATGATCGGTCTTGTGAAAAGTCACGAGAGAAGTCCAGCAACCCTCTTGTTCGATGCGGGCGGCACGCCGCAGATGCAGCTTCAACATATCGAAAACATGCATGCAGCGCGTGCGATGTTATGTTTTGCTTCTTTTTTTAAAGTGTTACACATGGCTATATATGCAAGCCAAGCAAACCTTCGGAATCGCGCCGCTGGAGACACCGGCACTTTTTGTTTGCCATCGTTGCGAGGGGTATGTGCAAAACTCTCTATCCGTCGGCGTGACGCGCTGAAAGCCAGTCCGTCACGGACGAAAACAGTAGTCGCCGCGCGAGACAGTCAAACCAGTGTTCGCGCCTCCCCTTCCCTGCCACCGATTGTTCGGGCACGTGTCTCCGTCCTCTTCTCGCCCTTACCTTGCCTTGCGTGCGCCTGCTGTTGGCCGCCGAATATTTTTCCCCTTGACGCTATTTTTTTGTTTGTACCATTTTTTTGTCCCTTTTTTCGTCCCTTGTTTTGGTACCTTATAGTGTTAGGTACCTTTTTTTGGTACACTTTTTAACAACATTTTTTGTGCCTTTTGAATACCTTTTTTTTCCCGTGCCGCCTTTTTCGTCCCTTGTTTTGGTACCTTTTCGTGTACGATACCTTTTTTGGGTACGTTGTAACAACATATCTTGTACCTTTTGAATACCTTTTTTATGTCGTGCCGATGCTGGCTGCCTTTTTGAACAGGCGATGTTTGACGTTCCGGGGTCTAACGTGAACGCTGTCTACGTGGACGAGAACGCGGTGGTCGGCGACGGGAGGTGAGCAGGAAGCACCAGGAAATGCGCTCTTGTGCTGGCATGCCTTGCTGTCGTCGTCGTCGTCGTCGTCAACGTTTCCACTTTTGTTGCTGTTCGTGCTGGTGCTGCTGCTGCTGCGCTACTGCTGTTGCGCTACTGCTGTTGCGCTGCTGCTGTTGCGCTACTGCTGTTGCGCTACTGCTGTTGCGCTGCTGCTATTGCGCTACTGCTGTTGCGCTGCTGTTGTTGCGCTGCTGCTGTTGCGCTACTGCTGTTGCGCTGCAGGCTTATAGAAGGGCGGGTCCGAGCTTTGCTTGTGGTCTGCTCGAGTCTGACCGTTCCGGGCGATGGGACCGATGTACTTGGTCATTGTATCCGCCACACCATACGCATCCCTAAGGGTGTACGTATTATATGTGGATGTTTCTTTTCTCTTTTTTCCACCGCGGTCTACCGTACTTAGCATGCTGTAGTGGATGGGCGCACTGTCATGGTTGTGTTTGTTGCGCCGGGTACCAGCAGATACTTGGTATATACGGCGCGAAGTTTTCCATTAAAGAAGGTGGCATGTATGATGCGTGGTCGCACAGTGGGAGGTTTTCCATTCAAGGAAGTGGCATCGAATAGGTTGGCGTGTCCCCGGGTGGTTCGGTTGGCATGCGTCGTTAGTGCATATCACACAACCCCGCTGTCGTGTGGATGCCTTGGTATATTTTGTTTTCGTCGTTGTTGTGCTTTTCTGACTGGCTTATTCGCTTGTTCCGTGTCGCCAGAGCTGTACGTTTGGAGGGACCTAGCTGCTGTACCAGGTTTTGTCTCTTACGCGATCGCTCCGTCTCACCGTGCTCGTGCGTTCTGTGTTTCATTTTGGCTGCTTTCTTTTTGTTCTCCTGCTGCTGCTGCTGCTGCTGCTGCTGCTGCTGCTGCTGCTGCTGCCGCTGCTGATGTTGATGCATAACTTGCGCAGCGTTGTTCTTCTCAAGGGAGACGACACTCTCGCTAGCTTCCTGGAGTTGGAGGAGAGCAGGAAGGCCAAGACCGACGGGGACGGGAGTAAGGGGGACACCTGGTGGGACGGCGAAACGGTTGCCGAGGCCGCCGTGTAAACCGCTCCAGCCTCTCTACGAACGCCCGCCACGTGGTGGTGCGGACAGACACCACCGGTCCTATGACAATTATCGATGCCAACATGTTTTTCCTTTATAAGGCAACCTGGCCTCGAAGGCAACATGAATATCTATACGTAGGTGCTTTTGATTGATTGGCCCATGCCTTTGAAAGGCAACATGGACAGCTACAGGTCAAGTCTGGGCCTTTAGTCTTGAAGGTCGTGTGCTGGAAAGGTTACCCCCCGCTTTAGAGCCGGTGGAGTTGTCGATTACTAGTCCTGGTGTCTCGTCGGGGTATGCATTCTTCGAATTGGGCCCGCCCCCAGCCCCACCTGCTCTGGTGTCTTGCCCTCTAGGTTTTTCGTATCGATTTACGCCAATTCGGCGCTGACGCGGTGAGAGTCTGTAATTGTTTCGCCGGGTGCTGTACATTTTTCGGGCTTGGGGGGGGGGGGTGGGGGGGGGCCTAGCCATGCTGGCCGTCAGCGAATTTAAAGAGAGAGCCGTTGAAGTATCGGGCGCGCAGGGGACCGTGAGTTGCGGAGCAAGGGGACGGGCAATGTTTGCGGGGCTAGGGGGGGGGGGGGGGGGGGGCACGGCGCGTCCTTGTCGGTGTTGCTTGCTGTTGTTGGCGTTGTTGCAGCTGCTTCCTAGGGAGAGGTCGGCTCGCCTCGGCGAGAAGCAGACATTTTTGCTTTTGTTGTTGTCGTCGCGTAAGTGGTGGCGTAGGCATGGAGGGCCGAATGCGGTGCAATCATCGCCCAATCGGCCTCGGCCTTGTGTGTAGGAACAGTGTTATTAGCGCGCCGCGTTGATATTGGCCCACGCGCACTCGTTCGGCTTTTGGTAAAATCAGTGGAACAACTATTTTTTTTAAAATAAAAAAAAAAAAAAAAAAAAAAGGAAAAAAGAAAAATTTTTTTTGCACCGGCACAACCGCGAGGGCACCTGAGGTGCTTGGCGTGGTGCAAGGCGCACCCGAGACAGAGCGGTGTTTGGACCAGACGAGCGTTGCCCGGGCAGGTGTTCAGTGTCGCTTGTCGCTGAGCGCGTGGGGGGGGAGTTCCCAAGGTTTAGGTTGGCTTTGCTGTCTAGCTTAGTTTTCTCCGCAGTCCTCTTATTACATGGTCCAGACGACAGACCCTTCCGTGTCGGTGCGGGTTGTATTTACTTGTTTCCTTACGAGGGTGTATCGCTGCTAGGATGCAGTGCAGAAGAGAGGGAGAGGGCGAGAGGACGAACAAGTCAGTCTTCCTCGTGGTGTGTGTCTCGTTAATTGCCGCGAGAGGGACCCAGAAGAGACGGGAGGAGGAAAAAAGGGTCTCCGAATATAATTATGAATAGGAGGGATTCATGGGGAGGGGGTTGCGGTTAGTGCCTATGGTGATGGCGATGGTGCCACCGACGGGAGGAGTAGGGAGGGGAAGGGGTACCTGCCTCGGGGTGCTCCATTTTATGGCTTTTCGAGGAAGGGGGGGAGGGGGGGGGCGTCGAACGTTTTAATGGCTTTCTATATACCCGTACCGTAGACGAGGTCTTTTGTGTTTTGGAGGTTTGAGTCAGGGTTGCGCTTCGAGGATATTGTCGTGGGTACTATGGGTTGGCGAGAACAGAGCGGGGTTAGCGTTGGTTCTGTTGGGCGGGGGTTTTGGTAGACGGCGTCGGCATTGTCGGCTGGTTTTGTTTTTTCCCGGCGGGTCCCCATGTACACGTTGTTATTACAGCAGTACGTAAACTATTTACTTTATTTTCGTACGTGTGACGATCGGGATGTCAGGTTTTGGCGAGATAGGAGAGAGACCGCCAGATTTGTTTGTTCTGATCTACCCACTTTGGTTTTAATAACGCGTGGAATTGGTGTCGCCTATCATCTGTGCCGAGGGCGCGTATCGTCGTATATAGGGAGATAATTCGAATTGTTGAAACACCGTCTCGAAACCAAGCAAGCACCCTTCGGTCCCCAATGCATCATCGCTTGATGAGTCACTCAATCCGTCGAGGCGTCGACGGTATGCGAGCGTGCACTCACTGTTATCCTTGTTCTGTCTTGTAGACTGTGCGCGGAGTGATAATAGACCGCGCACTCTTTCCTGGTACGTGAGAGTTTTGTTGTTGTTGAGATGGTAAGCTCGCACCTATTCTCGAGCCGATGAGCGGCGAGGTTCCAAGGCCGTGGATACCGAACGACCGGGAGGAAGACTGTCTGTCTTCGAAAAACTGGTAATTGTGTGTGTGTTTTGCCTTGTCTTAACCCATTCATAACTGAAAAAAAAGTCACCCCACACTAATTCCAAGTAGTTTGTCCACAAATACGTGGGACCAGTTCTTTAGGGGTTAAGCCTGTCCGATCGAATCACTCACAAGGCTCGACTCACGCAATGAACGTTTTACTTATTTCAAGTTGTGTATTGAGAGAAGAGAGGAAAGGTTTGGTTCAGCGAAGCAGTAGGTCGGACAAATCCTTGGCGCCGTTTTAACGAGGTAAACGTGTTTTTTTGGACAAACTGATTGATCCCACCAACTGCGAAAGGTGCACACAGCTGTGTGGCGCAGTCCTTGAGCACACGAGGCGCGGCCGCAACGATGCAAAACCGCGAGCTGCATATTTCCTGGTAGGTGTGTACGAGTAGCGTGGCGTCGATTTTTAGAAAATTTGACGGTGTGGTCACCTCAAGTTTTTCGTCTGCAGGCATGATGCATTATGTCTGAATCGCGAGAACTACATACAGCAGACGGTACGCGTCGTTCCCCCCCCCCACAAAAAAAAAGAACCAAAATCACGGCGGTGTGACAAACACCTGCTACACTGACTGCTACCTAGGGACCCTAGCCCCTCTGTTCGGAGCTCTATACGTAATTCAACGGTGTGGAGCTTGAGTCCTATCAACCGAAGCTAAAACGACAGTAGTAGTACCAGGTGCGTACGCACTAATTCCCTGAGTTTATCTACCAGGTATCTATCTGGTAAGATGTTAACACGTATAGGGAACAGCAGGGCAACGCATATATCGTTAGCTCTGCTCTACGAACAGTTCATATTAATACTATAGACGAAGCACCTAAAACTCTACAAGGGTAAATACAGCGGTTAAATGGTTACGCACGCTGTAGAATTATATCGTACAAGGTCCCCGGCGGCAATCACGATTACTGCCGAGAGGCCGCGTCCGATTGCTATACGCGTAGTCATCGGCAGGGCAACGACGACGCTTGGTTAGGCGCGCCACCAAAAAACGCTTATGCATGGAAGGCGTTACGGTACGAGAGAAAAGAGGGGAATCTTCAGTCTCAATTGGGGGCCGACTGAAGGTTTGACTATTACGGAGGCGTGCAGCTCCGAGGTATGGATGGTATGGTACCTTAACCGGTAGTACAACACTACACATGCTAAAGGCGCTACCCGCTGTTCCCGAGCCTACAGCTCCGAGCTACGATCGCACCTTCAAAATCGGTGCAGCACGAGACGCGACAGGCGCCAATACCCAGTCTGTTCCCAACATTTTTCAAAACGGACAACGTACACACTAAAGAGGGCTACGAATCAGCTAGCTATGTAGACTATTATTTGTGTTCTTGGTCATCGTCGTCGTCCGGCTCGAAGCCGTCCTCTCCTTGCTGGTACTGATCGTCGGTGGAAAGATCCTGCTTGGTGGCGCATGGCATTTGGCACGGATCGAGTCAACGCGCAAAACGTTTGTCAATTTGGGGGTCTGGTTTTTGCGGGGGAGAGGTTTAAGCAACAAGAAGCCTAGCTACAGCACCGACGTAGAGTCAACTAATTCATGGGTGCCCAGCCATTTCCCCCCCCCCCAAAACACCCCCAGGTCTCCAGTGTTGATTGACACCCAAGACAAATATTAACGGTAACCACCCCATCGGCAATTTCCTATCATATTATATGTCTGGTCCATATTCTTATGATGGCGTCTGTTTGTCTTGCGATACTGCTGTGTGGCATGCACTTCCCTCTCTCTCACAAGCAGCTACGAGTATAGCACGTAAGAAGAAATAAACGCGAGGAAATCCTACAACGAAATCACCTTTTAACGTTAACCTACCGTACAGAAATGGCATTGCAACGGCGTTGTAACCGTAAGTACGCTGGAACAACGGAGCATCGACCTTGCGCATACGAACAAAGGAATGCGCTGTCGATAGTCCCCGGAATGGGCCCTGCTGTTTTCCTTTTTGTTTGCTCTCCTGTTTTGACCGCGCAAGTCGAGCACTATTAGTTGGAGGCTTACAAAATGTAAAGCGAGGAAACATTGATCGAGGAAAAGTACGATGATGTTTTCTTCCAGCAGTTACTAATCTTAGAAGAAGTCACTTCATAGAGCGCCCACCTTTGTCGTGTCTACTCGATCTGGTAGCGCCTCGATAGGTGCGGGGATCTCCGCGTCTTCGGATCTACACCCGCCCTCCTCGTTCGGCCGTCGAATCTCCTCCGTAACCCCCCCCGCCCCCCCACCTCCACCCCCGCCCCCACCCCGATCCCCACCTTTGCGGGCACTTCTCGAGTTTTTTCTTCGATCCTCCGGTCTTGCGCTCGCACCGCTTTCGCGTCCGAGAGGATTTTTTCGTCGTGCCTTGGCATCTCCCCCACCACCTCCTGCTGCTGCTGCTGCTGCTGCTTCTTCTTCTTTTTCTTCTCTGGCTTCGTCGTGCGCCGAGGTGGCATTGTTACTCTTTTTATCCTCGCCGTCGAGTTTTGGTGGAAGCCGTTCGTTGCCGGCTCCGCTCTCAGTCGACAGGTCTTCTGCCTGTCGGTCTTCTCGGCCCGGTCCCACCCCGCCAGATAAATCCCTCTGGGGAAACCCTTCAGAAGGGCGTGCAGCGTGCGACGCGTCACCCCTCCCCCCCCCGCTGCCTTTCCCCCCCCCCCCCCCCCCCCCCCCCCCCCCCTGAACGCCTGTTTTCGCCGTGGGTGGTAGCTTTCCCTTGCCTTTTCGCTTGGCACCCGGAAGCGGTACCTCGGCCCTAGCGTTAGGAGACAAACCACCGTCGGCGGCGGCGTCCACTTCAGGAGCAACCGGGCGCTCCGTTAAGGCTCTGTCAGGACTTGGCGAGTGTTTCCAGCCCAGCGCTCGCCGTCCCGTGAGCCCGACCGACTCGCTATCGTCGGGCCTAGTGCCCGCCAGGGTGCCTTGACCGTCGCTACCGCCAACGCGACACCCCTTTTCTTTCGCGCGACTGCGGTTGGTCGAGGCGGGGTCGATGAGCGACATGCTCGCGGAGCCGAGGAGCAACGATGTTGCCTCCCACCCCTCCTGAAAAACACAAATACCACGCCAACATTCCCAACAGGAGAAAGAAAAACTTAGCGCTGAATGAATACGTTTTGGTTATTTTCGGAGGGAAGAACTGGGGGATGGGGATGGAGGGGGGGGGGGGGGGGTATACTCATGTCGTGCACGGCCGTAGCCGTATGACCATAGGCCCTCGGGGGGGGGGGGGGGTTGCACAATGCACAGGGACCAGCTCCTTTCTGCTTTGTCTATGGACGTACCGTAAGGCGCTTTGGTTTCGCGCAGAGGTACAATCGTTTCTCGGCGCTCGATTTCTCGACAACGGAGAAGAAGGTGCCAAAAGTTGAAAACAAAGTATTGCTCGGAAATCTCTCTCTCGAGCAGATCTTTCAAAACAAAAAAACTCCGTTCGACGTTGTTGGCAACCCTTCTCCGTTGTGGAATAATCGAGCGCCGAGAAACGATCGCACACCAGCGCGAAACCAAAGCGCTTTGCGGGCAGTCGTAATATATATATATATAAATATCGCTCAGAAGTCGTGGAGCTGTGGTTGGTGCAGGGGTCTCTCTGCGAGAGGTGACGGCCGTTTCCTAAACAACAACGCGCGGGTGCACCAAAGTTTTCGGGAGCGACGTGGGGGCGGCAGTGCTGGCTCTTGCCACTTACCCTTACGAGAGCTCTAGGAAACGCCGACAAGGGTTTCCTGGCCATCCTCGTCACTATATCTCCTCCCTCGATGTGCTTGTGGTGCTGGTACGGCTCGTTCGGTCGCACGCGGTACGGGGAAACCGCCACCTAAGGGCAGTAGTTGTATTCCGCATGTCGTCGATCGGTCGGTTGATTCGAAGCTTGGAATGTTTAAATAGACTTCGAGTAACGGTCCGGGCCGGGCATCAAAAGCACGGTCGATACGTACGTAAACTGGGAGCGGGCTGGCGGGTCGGTCGAGTTGGGAGCTTTGTGAGCGCATTCCTGCCGGTACCGGGGGAGACAAATACCGGTTGTTCCCACGGGTACATGGTACGTAGCTCCTGTTTTGCTGTGTATTGGCGTGCATCGGTGCTACAAGTTATTAACTGATACCTCGCCGAAATGAGCGTTTATGGCTGAAATCGGGGTGTCAAGCTATTAATACCCCGCCGGTAGGAGCATCTGTGGCTGAATTTCGGGGTGTCTTATATAAAAGGGATACGGCGTTACAAGGTACTGCGATCAGGGGCTCGAAGTTAGCAGCAACCCTGGGAGGGAAAATCTACCGACACGCTTGCCGCGCTCGAATAAAAACGACCAACTGAAGCGCTTGCAAGTAACAACGAGGGTAGTGGAGGGCCCCCGTAATGCGTACGCACCCCTCGCAACATGACAAAAAAAAACAATAAGATGCGTCAAGGAATCGTCACAGAGGTTTCAGGCGTTTCCGCCACCCGCAAACATATACTTCGAAGTAGTAGCACGTCAGAAAATATTTGTTGTAAAAATGTTGGCAAAAACACGAACAAAACACACGGAATAAACCACCATCCGAGGGAGACTATGCTCAATTAATTAATAGTAAAGCGCGTTTTTCATCCTTCAATGTGTAATATGAAAGAGCTTCAACGTTGATTACTCAGAAACACCCCCCCAAAAGAACAAGAAAAACAAGGTAAACCAAACCAAAATTGATCTTGTTTTTTAAGGTAACGATAGAGGCAACGTCATTCCACGCTGCTTACTCCTGCAACATTTCATCAAATGCCCGAAGTTGGGGAGGGGCAAGAAAGGGGGGTGGCTTACCCTCGTCACGGCAAGACCGAGCGCTTTACGCTCCGCCTTGGACAGCACCCGGATGTTGTGCTTGCTGCCCTTATTGCTTCCCTTATTGCCCCCCGACGAAGGCGTAAGGCTGCCGTATATTGTGTGCGTGGAAGCCGTGTGAGAAACGATTTCCGAGCGACCTGTCAGGCGTGGAAGCCTTGGGGTGCACGAGGGGGGGGAAGGGAAGGGAAGGGGGTCCGCGGTTGATCGCACGGGTACAAGCACATGGAGACGCTTGTTGCAGCTTTTTGGGAAAACCAAGATCGATTGGTGCGATGCGCAACTCCTGGATACACTGCTGCCGGTTTAGACGAGCTGCTCCCGGTTTAGACGAGCGCACGGGAGGAGGGTTGAAATCAAGGATGCTTGAGGGCAACACTGACATTGCGCCTGTCCGTGGCGAGACGGATCACTTCACCGCGTGCCGCCTCGGATTAAACGGCGTGTCCTAGACATGAAAGAGGTGGGGTTGTACTCGCGTCATGTCGTGGACAAAAGGTGGTGGGGGTGAGGGCGCTCGTGCTGTGGAAGGCGGTTCATCGCCGGTCTGATTACAGTAAGTCTACTCCTCACTACATCACTGCAGCACTTCACTCCAACCAAAAACGATACCACGTGCAGGCCGCCATTCTTTTTCGTATGGTGAACGGCGCGAACGATGGAAGCCCTGAGTCTGAAAAACCCATAATTGACCAACTCAGTCGCGACACACTTTACTCCGCCAGTCCGTTGGGATACATGCTGCCTTTTACTCGTCACCATCGCCCTGTGCATGCTACCTTTTGCTCGACGCGTACCACTGTTGCGGGAGACCCTAGTAAACACTAGTAAATATCATATAATAGGACCAAATTTTGTTAGTAAATATAGGTAAATATATAGGTTTTTGTGTGCAGCGTCGTTGGTCTTATTTACTTTGGTCCTCCGTAATAAACAAATAGCACTTGGCGAGGCCCACCGCTTTTTTCTTGGGGGTCATTTGCTATATCGTATGGTGGAGACGGACGCACCTGTTTGGTATCAATAGCCGCGCGTCCCGAATTTTGCCGTTGATGGCCTGGATGCTGGTGGCCCCATTCGTTGCCATTGCGCGGCGTTTCTGCGGCACCCGAGCACGACGGAGCAGCCTCAGCCTCAAACAACAGCCGCATCGCTCTGTGGATGTAACATCTCCCCCACAACTACCGTACGTAAATAGACCCTCTTACTATTAAAAAGTGTACCCGTATATTTAGCGTGGAGATTGGTGCACATTGATTTCAAGTGGGTTGTTTTTTCAATAGCTTCAAAACGTGGGTGTAAAGGTAAAGCGGGGGGTGGCCATATAGGTACCTGGCACGTGTTAAAAGCGTCAAATATTGATACAGTTTTCATTTATACTATATGTATTTGGAACGCCAGACCTTGAGAAACAGACAGGGGCGTCGCACGTAGTCTGTTGCGTAGATCTATGTAGTGACGCAAGTTTCACAGATAAAGACGTTGTTGTACAGCAGTTGCTCAAATAGCACTGTGCTGCGCGATTAAGCACCTCTCTTCTTATTTCTATTAGTATGACTACTATTAGACTCATCCCACGGTATACCATATACCTTATAGGGGTAGCAGTGAGTTTTTGCCCTTGTGAGGCAATAGTAGTGACTATCACTATGACTGGCTGTTAGCATACTCCTCAAGTGAGTAACTACCGGGTAAAATGATATTTTTGCTCGTATATTTGTTCTAGGACTAGCACATACAGCACATACAGCACATACAGCGCATACATATGTTGGGGTCGGGTTGCGCGATTAACCTTCTTCGAAGTCATGATTCGGGTGATTTACTACTATTAATAGTATTGAGCTCCTCATGTGACTAGTAGTACGTCATAAAATAAGGCGCCATCCCTATAAGGCATTAAGGCGTTGCTCTCGGACTACAACAGCTGCGTTATTGTGCAGCTAGAATTTGCACTGCACTGCACTGCACTGGGCTTGCGTGAGAGTGAGTGAGTGAGCGAGTGAGTGAGTGAGTGAGTGAGTGAGTGAGCGAGTGAGTGAGTGAGTGAGTGAGTGAGTGAGTGAGAGTTTCGCACCTCCCTTCGCCTGGCACGCAGGACCTTGTCTTTCTCGCGTACCCACGCCGCAAACGCCTCGTCCTGCTCCCTTTTTCGGAGCTCCGCCTCCGTTCGTTCCTGTCGTCTGCGTCTCGCGGCCTCCGCGTCGCCGCGCCTCCCGCTCCTACCGCCGGCGCTAGCCCCGTCGTCGGTAGATCGGTCGTCTTTGCAGCATCGCGCCTTTCGGGCGACCCATTCTTCCCAGTGACGCTGACCCGCCGCTCTGCGCCGTTTTTCCTGAGATGCAAGGGTGCGACCGAGATGATGATTATATTTGTGTTCCTGTGATAATCATGTTTTTGGCATCGAGCGCAGTTGAACTATTTTTTGGCATCAAGATCTATTATATCCTTTTTTGGTGTCGAGATCTATCGTATTAAATTGTTATTTGGTATCGAAAGCTACGAAATAAATATATTTTTGGTGTCGAGCGCTAATAATACAGCAGTGGACCTCTGTGCTGCCGCTTAAAATATATATATTTCGTCCGTTGATTCATGGAAGAGTTTTCCTTGTCTCACTGCAGGCGTTTCGTTTGGTCCATTAGACAGGTCTTCTATCCTCGTCGGCGGACCTTTTGAGAGAGGGGTTTTGGTGAAATAGGTGGAGGTGTCAACACAACACCCACAGGAGCGGGCCCGGTTTTTACGCGTGCGTCTTCGCCGTGTCACATTTTTCGACCCTTGGGGGTTCAACCATTTTGCGCCGATAGGAACAGCTTTTACATTCAACCCTCGCCGCCGTTGCCATCACCGTCGCCACCACCGCCGCCACCACCACTACCGCCACCGCTACCGCCACCACCTAAACTAAAACAATAAATAATAACAACATCCCACCATCACTACCACCACCACCACCACCGGCCGCCGCCCCCGCCGCCGTTGCCGCTTCCACGCAAACAAGAACAAGAACAACCTCTCCAACGAACACCCTAACCTGGAGTTTATTGCGCAGCTCCGCTTCCATCCTTTGGCGGTCGCTCATCTGCTCGGCCAGCGGTGGCACTCGGCCGGTCGGAGCCCGACCGAAGGTCCTCGAGCTGCGAAGCCACTCCGCCACCTTATCCGCGCTCGCCTGCTCGGGGCGACGGGCAACGACAGCCATTGCATGCTAATACATGAGAAACGCCTTTTCCTTGAGAAACCTGAACCTTTTCCAAGACTTTCTATTGATATGGTCGGCGTTCTTGCGTCCGTGACAGTGGTGCCCAGGCACTGGAGGGGCACGCGGGGCCCAATATTCATGTTGCTCATATAGATCATTGGCTGCAAAAATCGCCACTTGAGGGGGAGTGTACTCATGCCATGCATTGCATGGCCGTAGTCGTATGACCACAGACCTTGGCATCCCTACATTGCCGGGACGGAGCACGTCGGGTTTTCACCGACCAGACAGGCGTTACATGCACCAAGCGCGAAGCACCGTGAGGAGTTGGGCAAGTCGCGTGAAGGACGGAGGGGGTTTAAAGGGACATACCTACCGAGAGCATATTATACGTACTGTAGGTGCTGAAGGAGTTCCAAATGCCAAGGGCTTCCTTCATCACGGGGGACGATTTGTGGATCGAATGGTCGTTGAGGAGAGCTACCGGTACAATACTACTAGACGGTACGTAGTACTTTACACTTGACTGGTGCTACGATAGGAGGGTACCCGCATTTTCACTACCACCGGGGTTTGGCCACTCGGACGAGTGGCTCCGAATCTACCTGAAAACTGGACCTAAACATAGTTCGTTCGCCTTGCGTAACAAAACCTTCAATGACGGTGCATATAGAACAACCAAAAAAGAAAAAAAGGTTATGAGTGCAACGCAGTAAAGCAGTCACTCGGCCGAGTGGCTCTGTATAGGTGAAAAACAAGCACCTGTACATGACCCCCCTGCCGTAGCACCAGTCACTTGCTCAGAGCAACGCGCGCGCTTGAAAACACATGCGACGCTTCCCATACAATAAACGCTTCGCACGAATGAATGCGTTGTGGGGCAACGATAACGGAATCCCTGAAGGGCTGCAGACAATGGAGGTGCACCTCAAGCGATCATCACGAGCGGACTCGAAAACGGAGAAGAGCACAACAGCATCCCCCGCTAAATATGGTTGTATATACTCGTAGCTTCCCAGAGGCCGTTAGTTAAATGGGCCATCCATATGCCCCGATGAGCCTGGCCGACGCAACACAAATCAGACGGCCTTAACCCTTTCAATACGGGAAAAAAGAAGTCTACACTAATAACAAGTAATTTGGTCCCCAAAAAACGTGGGGTGCAGTTCTAGACGATTTTTTTTTTTCGTTTTTACACATTGAAAACCGAGTCCACCCATTCTCCAGGAGCACGCTCACCTGCTCGTATTGGGCGTCAGCCAGCGGGTGCTGAGCCGCGGGATACCACCTCGCGCCGGCCGAGTCCTCCTTGCTCGCACTGTCCTTGAACTGCCGAAAAGCCTCCTCGAACGCCGTCGATATTTCGGACACGCTCACGGTCACCGCCGCTATCCCCTCCCCCCCCGCCTCCACCCTGCCCCCTCTATCTTCCCCCGCCCCGTCCTCTTTCCGAGCCTCTATCTCTTGCCCCGCGCCGACCCTCCCTTTCCGGTTCTCGTCAGGAGGCGTTTTCGTGTCTACCGCTGCCGTCTGAACCTGGCCGTCGTCTGTACTCTCCACCCCCGGGTTGCGTCCTCCGCCGCTACTCTGCAGCGTGGTTTCGGCTTCTCCTCCCGCGCCGAATTCGGCGTTGGGGCCACGATGGCTGCCCCCGCGGGAGGCTACCATGTCGGAGAATGAGCGTTTGGCGAGCCGCTCTACCTCCGACAGGTCGATGACGGTCATGGGGCCCGTCCCGATCGACGGCATGTCGCGGCTTAGCTGACGGAACTCGCGGACAGCCTTGTCTACCTCGGTGACGTCGATAACGCCGCTGGAGTCTTTGTCCAGAAACCGCGACACGCTCCGCACCTGCCAGGTCGTCAACGACCGTGGGGACGGGAAAATATATACAATAGAGTATGAGCGTAGGGTATGGCTGGGTGAAATTACCAGGTAATTATTTAATTACTTGAGTTACGGTAGTGTGAATTACCAGGTAATTGATTAATTTCTACCTCTGAGGCACACAATTAATAAATTACTTGATTGATTACTTGATACATTACTTGAGTTGCAGCAGTAGTGTGAATTAAATCAAACGCGGAGAAAAAGGATGGCGAGCGGCCCCCGGCGGACGTAACAGTAGTGGGAATAGCAGTCACAGCAGTTTTTGTTTTGCACTTGTATTGCACCCCGTTATCGCTGAGAGAGCGACCGGCAGAGAGAACGTTTAGAGCGCATGCATCTCTTCTTACCAGACAGGAAAGCTTACGTTTAGGTGGGTCAAATCGCGACATATTGTACCATGGTGTAGAATACCAGGCACGAGATAAACTGGGCGCGAGGCTCGTCGGACAAACGGCCTGCGTACATACAATGCACTACGTAGCTAAGGGCAGTGACGGCTACCGGCCCTTGCCCTTCGCTTCTCTACTCACAGCATCTGTTTCGGGGCACGCAGCCTTAAAAGGTCAGCGCCTATAATGCCTCCGCTGAGTTTTCCACGCCCTCTTGTTTCGACCGCACAGGATGCGACGATGAACGGTTTCGGTGACCAATCAGGCAGAAACAAAAATCGGGAAAAACAAAACAAACTGTCCCCTACGAGAGTACATCTCTATACCCCCACAGTTGGTCCACGAGGCCGACCGCGCTCTGCTTGGGGCTCACCTCTCGTCGAGTGAGATCGAGGCCGTCGATGAGACTGACAGCCATCTCGAACTCGGGCATGGTGAGGTTCAGATTATCCCTCAAGGTAAAGGAGTTGAAGCTGTCCATCACCTGAAACGCCATTATTGTACAGGAAAGTGAAGGGCGGGAGGGGATGGGGGGGGAGGGGGGAGGAAATAACGCCCGGGGGGCGGGGGTGATGTCCTCATGTCATGCATGGTGGTAGTCTCATGACAATAGACCCTCGTATTCCCACAATCCCGGGACGGAGCACGTCGGGGTTTTACCGGCCAGGCAGACACTGCTTGCGCCAAGCGCGAAGCGCCGGGCCGTGAGGTATTTGGCGAGCCGCATAAAACGTGAGTTGCATCCTTTTCAGAACCGCTTGTCAGGTGGATTTTCTTGCATTGGATAACAGCGTGGTACTAGTTGCTTGGTCGGGGGAGGGGGGATGAACATCCTGGTGTCCGAACTACGATGCAAGAAAGCGTACTAAACGGGCGCAGCATGATCCTAGCAGTACTACTGACGCTCACAATACTACTCGTATTACAGACGAACGATAAGACTAAACTTCTGTTATTATTGGTCGGTCGCTATCAAAAGGTTTCCAATAAGTTCAACTCACACCTCCTCTTCACTTTTCGACATTTACGAAACTGCCTTAATACACGCTATTCCTAATGTCGTTGCCAAGCGTACCTTTGTTTCTAGCGGGAAATGTTATTTTGTTCCTTCCTTGGCGTCTTCAGCGAAAAATGAAGCAACAAAAAACACACTTGAAAAAAAAATCAGTTTTACGGTGCAGATGTTCACGGCGCGCACGGGCCAGGGCCGGGCCTACCTTAAGCCCCGTCCGAACAAGGTGTTCGTTGATCCTTCTGAGAACTTTCGTCGCGCCGGAGCCGTCCGCGGCCATAATTCGCGTGCGAAGTTTTGTCGACCCTCGTCTGTTTTCGATGTCGACAAGCATTGCGCGAGTGGGCATTCATAAATTCGACGCACAAGAGCAGGGATAGACACAGACATGCAATTCATATTAATACGGCCTCAAGCACTTCTTATACTTCCTGACAGAGTGATGCCTAGGAAGCGCCAGGAGACTTTGTATTCGGCACGGACTCTCCGGGATATTTGACACGAAGCACCCTACAATATAGACTTTAGCGACACGTTTATCGGCTAGGTTGGGAATAGCGAAGCAGCAACCACGTACGGGATCTGGAGCGTGCACCGCGCATGGTCTATATTTGTGATCATAGTTTTCCGTTGTCGTCGAGGCGATTAAATCGACGGAAGCCGCTGACAACCACGACAAGGCGCGACCTTGCTGCCTTTAGGTAGACCTCTCCCTCGCGGGCCTAAACTGCGACCACTGCGATGACCATCCCGCCTGGTTACAACTTCTATCCGCTTTTACCCACACTAACTCCAAGTAGTTTGGCCACAGAAACGTGGGTAGAAACAGTGTTAAAAGGCGTTAACAGAGCCTAGCAATGCTTTGCTGCGGCTGCAGTGATATTATGCTGTTCTGCAGTTAGTTCTACAGTAACCGCTGTGTGTAGCTGCAGTGCTGCTCTGCCGTCGTAGCTGTGTTCAGCTGTACGAGCAGCTACACTCAGCGTTCAGAGAAATGATTCTCACTTTTCTTCCTCTTCTCTGTTCAGGGCGGCTGCCAGCTGTCTTCGCTTNGACCAATCAGGCAGAAACAAAAATCGGGAAAAACAAAGCAAACTGTCCCCTACGAGAGTACATCTCTATACCCCCACAGTTGGTCCACGAGGCCGACCGCGCTCTGCTTGGGGCTCACCTCTCGTCGAGTGAGATCGAGGCCGTCGATGAGACTGACAGCCATCTCGAACTCGGGCATGGTGAGGTTCAGATTATCCCTCAAGGTAAAGGAGTTGAAGCTGTCCATCACCTGAAACGCCATTATTGTACAGGAAAGTGAAGGGCGGGAGGGGATGGGGGGGGAGGGGGGAGGAAATAACGCCCGGGGGGCGGGGGTGATGTCCTCATGTCATGCATGGTGGTAGTCTCATGACAATAGACCCTCGTATTCCCACAATCCCGGGACGGAGCACGTCGGGGTTTTACCGGCCAGGCAGACACTGCTTGCGCCAAGCGCGAAGCGCCGGGCCGTGAGGTGTTTGGCGAGCCGCATAAAACGTGAGTTGCATCCTTTTCAGAACCGCTTGTCAGGTGGATTTTCTTGCATTGGATAACAGCGTGGTACTAGTTGCTTGGTCGGGGGAGGGGGGATGAACATCCTGGTGTCCGAACTACGATGCAAGAAAGCGTACTAAACGGGCGCAGCATGATCCTAGCCAGTACTACTGACGCTCACAATACTACTCGTATTTTAGACGAATGATAAGACTAAACTTCTTCTATATATTGGTCGGACGTTATCAAAAGGTTCCTAACAAGTTTAACTCACACCTTCTTTTCGTTTTTGCGACATTTACGAAACTGCCTTAATATTACGCTATTCATAATGCCGTTGCCAAGCGTCCCTTTGTTTCTAGCGGGAAATGTTATTTTGGTCCTTCCTTGGCGTCTTCAGTGAAAAATGAAGCAAAAACAAAACACGCTTTTAACTAAAAAACAATTTTACGGTGCAGGTGTTCACGCGCGCACGGATCAGGGCCGGGCCTACCTTGAGTCCCGTCCGAACAAGGTGTTCGTTGATCCTTCTGAGAACCTTCGTCGCGCCGGAGCCGTCCGCGGCCATGATTCGCGTGCGAAGTTTTGTCGACCCTCGTCTGTTTTCGATATCGACACGCATTGCGCCAGTGGGCATTAATAAATTCGACGCACAAGAGCAAGGATAGACACAGACATGCAATTCATATTAATACGACCTCAAGCGCTCCTTTTATTTCCTGACAGAGTGACACATAGGAAGCGCAAGGAGACTTTGTATTTGGCACCGACTCCCCGTGATATTCGACGCGAAGCGCCCTACAATGTAGACTTCAGCGACACGTTTATCGGCTATGTTGGGAATAGCGAAGCAGCAACTACGTACGGGGTCTAGGGCATGTACCGCACATGGCCTATTTTTGTGATCATAGTTTTCCGTTGTCGTTGAGGCGATTCAATCGACGGAAGCCGCTGACAACCACGACAAGGCGCGACCTTACTGCCTTTAGGTAGACCTCTCCTTCGCGGGCCTAAACTTCGACCACTGCGATGACCATCAAGCCTGTTTACAACTTTTATCCGCTTTTACCCACACTAACTCCAAGTAGTTTGGCCGCAGAAGCGTGGGTAGATACAGTGCGAAAAGGGGTTACAGGGGGTACCATACCCTAGTTAAGCCAAAAGAAGCGCTCTTAACTACACATTACTCTTATATGTAGTGGGCAACATCTAGCTTTCAGAATAGGCGGGACATGCCGATGCTCTAATGCTCTAATGCTCTTATCTTGGGCACTCTCTCTTAAATAGGGGTACTCACTGTAACAGAGCCTATTACGGGAGGCATAGTAAACACTAGTAAATAGGGACCCATGGTACACACAAAAAACTATATATTTACCTATTTTGACTAACAATATTTGGTCCTATTTACTAGTGTTTACTATGGTCCGCCGTAATAGCAATGCTTAATGTTTTGCTGTGGCCGCAGTGATACTACAGTATGTTTTTATGCAGTTTTACAGTAACCGCAGAGCTGTTCCGCTGTATGTAGCTGCAGTGCTGCTCTGCCGTCGTAGCTGTGTTCAGCTGTACGAGCAGCTACACTCAGCGTTCAGAGAAATGATTCTCACTTTTCTTCCTCTTCTCTGTTCAGGGCGGCTGCCAGCTGTCTTCGCTTGCGGCACTCCTTACGTGCCTGTTCGAACGACAATGATTTTCCCACGGAAGCCTTCGCGATAACTTCGAGGCCTTCTTTAAGCTCTTCCCTGCTCAAGCGGGAAGGAATCGACAAAGCAAGGGCAGGGATGATCGGCGATGGGTAGAGGCCGAGGGAACCACAGCCAAAATAGCGCGAGTGCACGCAATTACTTGCAGGGCGGACTGAGCTTTGTTGCCGATGAAGATTACCGCTTCGAAACAAAGAGAAAGACAACGATCCGAACGGAAGCAGACATGTAACGGCAACGTGAGTCGTTTGAAAAATCTCGCCGCAGAACATGGCAGGGATGGACAATGGACAAGTCGAAACGTGTCATACACGGGGCCTTGCCTGGATATCAACCCGTCCTTCGAGGTGTCCATTGCGTTGAACAGCTCGGTCACCCTGATGGACTTTGACGCGATGCTTTCCCGCAGCAGTGACAGCACCACAGAGGCGCCGGACTCGTCGGCTGCGACCAGCCGCCTAGCCGCCTGCGCAACGAAAATCACAGGCACAATCCGGTACACAGACGCATATTTTTGTAACGGTTTGGCGTTGCATTGGTCACAAGCGCTTACCATCCCTCGTAGAGCGATTAGGTAGTTCTTGGAGTTAACATTTTGAGCGAAAACTGATGTGGTGAGTGATACACGTTTCCAGGATATCTTCAGAGGGTCAAATTGATGTGGTGGGCGATACATGTTTCCAGGTTATCTTCAGATAGTCCAATAGTCGGCTGTTCACCAAACGAAAATCACGAGTTTTCGCCACACGATCGCTCCCAGGGTATGAAGAACCCCGTCCCCTCCCTCGTGGTGTGAACAAACGTCGTATACATAGATTGACCCTGGGGGGCTTAGGTTCACCGCGAACACGCCATGCGACAACGTGGTAATTGACTGGAAGGCAGGAAACACACCCGATGAGAGCAAGCCGCCCCGCTCTCACAATGATTGCATATATATGATACTGCATAAATATTGTTTGAAGGCAAACTCAGTCCTACATACGAACAGCCTACCTGCCGACAAGGTTTCGAAGAGCAAAAAAAAAGAAACACCCCTCCCGCCCAGACCTACCTCACTGCCAAATACCTCTCGCCCCCCAAAATGCAAACACATAAAATACCATATCGTCTCGTAAAAAACCAATGAACTACTGTAATTCGCACTACAGAAGGAAGCTCAAGTAAACACATTACTTACTTCCACTCACGCAAATCCGCGCCTTTCGCAGCATTTACCCACTGACACCAGGCATGAAATACAACGTATTTATCTGTGGGCACAGAACATAGTATCCCCTGCACTACCTCGACCACGATTGTACCCATTCTCCGGCAATTTTGGTATAGCCCCACGATACATATATGCCCCTTCTTTATTCCCACCTCGTCGGCCATCTCTTGGGCAGCCTTTTTGTCTTCCGCTGCTTTGGCGTCTGTTTTTTCGTCCGCCTTGACCTTGGCCCTCTCGGCGCCAGTCAGCCCCCCCGTCTTGAGCGACAGGAGGACCGCGCGAAAGGCGGCAGGCGGTACGCAGGAGTCGTCACCTCTCCGCGCCGACGTCGCGGGCGACAACAAGCGCAGGTTTCCTGTAGCGGCAACGTGTGGGTTGCGGGTAGCGGGGTCGCGGGTTGCTGGAGTTTGACGCGCGCAGTGCGGCGGTGTGCAGTCGGGGCCGTTGTGCGCGTGTTTGGAGGATAGGTACAAGACGAGTACGAGAAAATCTCTCCCTTCATAGATGGAGAGAAATGTTGCGGCAAAATATTTTCCCCATCAGTCTATTCCGGAGTCAGCAGGAGGACAAGCAAACGGAGGTCGGGCGATGCATTGTAGTGTTAAGCCTTCGTGGCCTGAGGAGAGGATTACCGTCGGGGCAAAGTTGACTTGGTCAAACGTGCGGATTCCGTCTCGTTTTTACCGACCACCTCGCAGTTTACCGAACGGAAACAAAGCCCCTCATGTATTTGAGAGTGCTTGACACTTTACCCCAACCTTAAAACTAATAAACCCAGAGGTTGACCGTATATTTGAAATGGGGGCTAAATTGTTATCTCAAGGCATGCATTATTTCACGACCATTCTTCCTCCCCAGCACCCACCAATAATGTGCTTGACAAAGCCAAATAACACCAAAGCGTGCATGCAAGCGGCGCGGTGCCGCCTGAGGCGGCGTGTAAAAAAGACAAAGTCAAGGGACTCTCCTCGCGCTTACCTTGGGTGGTTGGCGGCATGAAGTTCTCCTCCGGTGCATCTTTTGCCCATGCTACCATGAGCTCAAAGAGCTGTCCCATGCGCATCCCGTGTTCCCTCATGTATGACTGGAAGCACGGGGGGAAACGTGGCGACGAATAGTAGTGTAGACGCGCATCAGCTAACTCGGTAAGCATTTTGTTTGGTTTTTGTTGGAGATCCGACAACAACTTATGGCAACCACGTATGCATAGCGTTGTTTAAGGTTGATAAGGGTCATACCGAGGTTCGCGCTGTGTTGAGAAGCGGGGGTTCAGGCCAGCTTGCAGTCTATAGGAAGCCTTCTTGACGAGTGTGCGTGATTTTTTCGCAGGGCGCGTTTCCCAACACGCTACGTAACCGTACCCATTCGATAAACAGTTGCCACAGCGAAATGACGATACTCCCCCGCAAGTATCTCACCACTTGCAATAGCTTTGGTGGGAATCATCGGGTGTTCGTACCGCCTCGACCGCCAACCGAGCGATGACGGGTCTAAAACTGGCATCGCTTGTCAGTGGGAAAAACAAAAGACGACCACAGCGCGAGGGGAGACACATGCCGATACTTTTCTATGCTTCCACGCGCGATCAGTAGGCGACGACGACTCGCCCAAAACGCCGTGTGTTAGAACCCAGCAGCACACGAACAATGAGCTGGATGGCATGCTACCGGGCGCGTTACCCGTGCCCATATCGTGTCCCCGCCCTCACCTGGAGCCTCTCGAACAAGGGGAGCATCGATTTTCTGGATGATAAATCTCGATCTACTTTTGTCCCTCCATCCGCTATCGCCAGCATCATCTTCTCCCGAAATTCTATGTCTGTAAGCTCGGTGTTCCCTTTGCTCGCCGCATCCTCCCCCCCTCCATCTAAGGCGACATCCACTGCTTCTCCGCTGGTGAGCATGTCGATCCCGTAGAGCAAATTGTCGATGTCCTGCTCGCTCCACCCATCGTCTTGGGCCGACGCAGCTGCGCCTCCCTCTCTGTGTTCGCTAATTCTTGCGTTGGATCTGGTTGCTGCGGATAAAGCCTTCAGCCCTCGCCTCAGCTCGTTCCTGCCTACCAACCGCCTCGCCCCCTCCTCGCCTCCCGCGCGTAGACCTAACTCGCACGTGTCGAACCACCTTGGAAGCCGGGTTGGGGATGAACGGGAGGTATTGGATGGCTACGCAGTCCGAGTGGGCAGCGGTGGGGATAGATGGGGGGTATTCGACAACTACGCAACCCGAGTGGGCTGGGAGAGGGCACAGTAGGCGCACACGACGAAGAAGGTAACTCACCATCGACATGCTCGGAAAAAAAGGCACCATCGCGGAAGAAAACTATGCGCACACCCCACGGCCAGCATTTCCTTAAAAACAAACCTTGACTCGGCAAGCGTACGTACTGCGGTCCCTCTCTGTCGAACCCTCAACCCTTTACATGACCACCAGAGCAGCCCCCCACGCCCAATCCCCCCTTTCCTGCCTGCCAATCGCTCCCCAGCGTTTTATGTGTGTGTGGGTTTCTTCGAGCGCTACTCACACCCCTCACCTTTCCCAACCCTGGTTCGACTCCAACTCCACCCCGGCGGCGCGCAGCTCGGCCGCTAGCCTTTTTGCCGCTCTCCGGTAGACGTCGCGTGCTCCCGCCTGCGCATCTGCCCTCTTTGCCCCCCTCATGCCTGCACAGCAAACCGACATTATACGGTGTTCACCGCATTCTTTCTTGCCTGGATTCGAGTTATCTCAAAAATCGTGTTTTTAGACGCATGCTGTTAGCCAAATGCCTTAGAGGGGTGCGCCTGCATTTTTTTTTCGGGTCATTACTTTATTGTATTGGTTATAGTGTAGGAGTTCCATGTATGTCTCACCCACGAAAACTTGCTTTCAGAAACTAAGCAATCAATCAAGCAACCAATCAATCAATCAATCAATCAATCAATCAATCAATCAATCCATCAATCAATCAATCAATCAATCAATTAACCAAAGTCTGTAACGATATCGATTTGTAAAACAATAAAGGCATGGTACATACGTTGTTGAGTAGTTCCTCAGTTTGAAAGCCCTGTCGCTCAGAAAGGATTAGGCCCGAAAGTGCCACACTCCTAAAGTAGAATGCGTCCTCATTTATAGGTGAGGAACCTGAGAAAATGGTGGTATTCTTGACCTTACCGCGGTATGGCCATGAGAGTTCCTCGAAAACACTGATTTTACTGACCCGATACGTTCCGGAAGCATCAAGCTCACGGCAGATGTGATATTCCCTGGTATTTCATACATACAGCACAAGTACTTATGCACCTACGTAGCAGCATTCAGTCTCTATTATAGACGTTTGAGCTTCTGAATGGTGGCTCGAGCTCGGACGCTTCAGTTGAACTTCAAAAAAGGCTTATCCTTCTTGCGAGTGCGTCGGAAAACTCTGCCCAATCACATTTTAGTTGTTCCAGCGGTACGCGCGGTGCACCACTTCAACGCCACAGTATCACAATGTTGATGTTGACAGACTCACTGTGCTGAATGTCCGCCACGTTGATGAGAGAGGCCGCCTGCTGGCTTTCAACCAGGTATGCAGTCACAGACTCCACCTCCTCCACCGAAAACAGTGGTCGCTTTTCCTTGTCCGGGCGTTTCTCCCTCGCCGACACCATGGCTTGTTCCGCTTCCGATGTCGCGTTCGGCTGTCCAGCTTCTCCTTGCGATCGGTTCCGAAGCGACTTCCTTGGTGACTGCGCGTCGACACCTTGCTTGTTTTCGGCGTCACCAGTGCTGCCGGCATTTTTGTGTGATTGCTTTTGCCCCCGATCGACGCCGTCTTTGTTGAGGATGGCCTTAGCCGTGCGCTCTTGCTTTAAAGCTTGCATTAGCTCGTTGGGGTCGATCTGAGAGGTCGGAGAGGGTATAACCGATTGCCAAGGGTGTGGGTATGAATTATTTCATTAATCCTCACCGGTACAAAAGTCGAGGACTGCACACGGAGATACTCGAGGCCACTCTTGAGCCGAGGCGCGGCGTAATCACCCCGAAGTACGTTGAGGGCAAAACAACGAACTACGAGTATTCACGAACAGAGACGGAAGAAGTGGACACAGGTAGTCACGGGGGAGTCTACCGTACAACTTTTAAGCGGTGCACTAATGATGCGATCACGACCAAAATGCTAAACATCGTAAACCGCTCTTCTTCAATGTCAACACAGCAAAGGAGCAATATATCTCTGCATCTGCATTTCGGGTGCTGACAGAAGTACCGTGGGATCCTCATCCTCCCGGTCGCTCAAAAGCCGGAGGGATTTTAAGCTGCTGACGTGTGCTTTGATGGGGGTTGTTGCACCTTGATTTTATGAGACTCCTCAGATAATTATATTGTGTAGTGTGATGAGGTATTTACCTCAATGCCTGCCGTAAGCCGTAATACAAAAAAAAACACTTTGAGAGAAGAAATCAAGAATTTCTCGATGAAGAATCCCATTGGCTTGGGCACCACAACGAATCTCATTCCTGGGTAACTAGTCACAAATGTTTTGGGCAAAAAATTCTACCCTTATGGCAGCACGCGTCTGCTATGAGTACATGGGCATGATGTGTGCTCACACTTCCGTCTTTGTTGGGGTCGAGAAAGTCGACAGCGGCATCCAGCTGCTCTTCGGTCAACAAGAAGGCCTTGCCCGCTGCCGCGCTGTGTGTGGGGCGGCGGAAGAGCGTCGTATCGTTAGGGTACAGTGCGCAGTCGAGGCTTGAAGAGTTTGTGACGCCGTGAGTGTTAGCAGGACTGTACGATGGAAAATAAGGTACTGGTACTATTGTAGTAAGAGTAACCAGAACACACGATGGACCCGAAAACAAGGTACAGCGTCTCCATGTGTTTACACACCATATTTAGTTCTGGGTGTGTAAACACATACTTCCCCCCGGAATAGTACTACATACGACTGGGCGGATAGTAACAACAGGTACACCCGATACAGGGACTTCATTGCACGGCTATACCAGCTGCACGGGTAGACAGAACCGCCCCCCCCCCACCCCCCCTCTGCTTACAACTTTTAGAACTGTACCGTACCAAACATTGAGGACGTCATTTCGAACTCAAAATGACGACAACATGTCCTCAGTGTGAGGTAGGGTCTACCTACGTACGGTTAAGCTGGCGCTATGATGCTTTTCAGCTTTGCAACGTACCCTCAACCCTTTTCTACAGCCAAAACAATCCCGTGCTCTTTCCAACCAGTTTCCCCCCAAAGTCCGGGTACGGTTACCCAAAGGGGTTAGCGTCTGGCCTACAGTTCTCGAGGATGTGGCCGGAAGGGGGGGTCCATCCACCCATGGAGTGTTAGCTCCATGATCCAAGAAGTATGCACCCCAACGGTTGTTGAAAGTAGGCGGGTCGAATGTGTTGCGCAGGCGGATCGAAGCCTTCCATACGTTTGCTGTAAATACCGATGGTACATGTGAAGAGCATTTTCAACATACCTGGTTGCTGCTTCTGCGAGCCTAGCCTTCGCCGCCCGCGCCTCCCGCCGGTTCCGCTGAAGCGCCCACCGCCCATACTTTTCAGCGATTGCCTTGAGTCCTGCGACGGTGATCTGGCGGACGTCACGTGTGCGTTGGGGGCAACGAAGGTCGGTAGTATTTTATGTCTACGCAACTCGTGATTTTTTCCACCTTGAGATCAACCCATTGAGTATTGGTGCCATGTAAGTTGTAGTCGACGACTCGCGCGACAATGTCAGAACTAAAACACATGGTTCCATCTTCCATCGATAGCGATATTTTAGCCTCTGGTGGAACCGATCGTTGCGTTGACATGTTGACATGTCATGGGAGCGAACGTTGTCCAGCACGAAAGAGTATGGGCAATCATCCGACTGTGTATTTGTGGCCCTCAATGCGGTAGAAGATATTAGGTAGTTTTGTTTACGAACTGCAGCGTGACGATGAAGGGCTGGATTGAGGAGTCAAAGCTACATACAGTTGGAGCAGATCGCGTGCCGCTCTTACTAGGCTTGTTCTTGTGCAACATGAACATGTCGCGCCAGAGAAATAGCAAAACCCATACGTATGATAGCGAGACTTGTTCTTTTAGTATACCCAAACAAAGCAAAAAGCGTGTGCGCACACGGGCGTCTTTACGTTTGAATTGTACGAGTAGTCTTTCAGTTGTTGCAAGATTATATTGCTACGCACCGATTAGAAGTGTCAAGGACAACACGCTACAAGCAAGCTTATGCTTCAAATACCCCGTCCTTTTGAGCTGCATCGTGACTCTTCCTCGACCGTCAAACCGTCGCACCTTTGTCTGGCCTCCGAGGTAAAGGTAGTTGATCAGATCTCGAAAAGCCAGCTCCCCCACTGTGTCCTCTCGAGTGTGGCACTCCCGACCGAAATCTTCCAGCGCTGCAGACACTTGATCGAGTGCGTACGCCGACTCCCCATCACCGTCAGCAGAAGCCGCCTGTTTGTTGCCTCGATCGCGCTTGTGGCGCGTCACGGCCCCGTCCTTTCCCCCCAACCCGTTGTCATTGCCAGCTGAAGGACTCTCGTCCGAATAACGTGTTGGTGCCTGTGATACATCGACGGCGTGGTCGCTTTGGTTCTGTTCCGCGCGCGCGAGATGCTGCGTCAGGAAAGGCCAAACCTCCTCTCCGTGTTGATGGAGAAACGCCAGCGCTTGTTCTGCAGCACCGGTAGGAATGCCGGTGCCTTCACGTGCAGATATGTGCTCCAGCGCCATGCTGTACTGCCTCACGTCCACGTAACTGAGGACGTAACACATTGTTGTGCAGCAGCATGGGTTGTCGTTAATTGAAGCCAACTCGCAATCAAGCACGCACGGCCGATTGTAATTGATGCCATAATTGAGAGGCGTACCATATACCTGGTATGGGTTACCACCAGTGTTAACCAAGCACGTACGTACCTATGTACAGCAGTGCAAGTAATACCCTGGTACCAGGGTATATGTGTTAACCCCACGTACTTACGACACATGCACTGAGTCGACTGTGAGTACAATGCTTTGTCAACCAGCAAGGTGTTCGCCATCGGCAGTCAGAAGCTGGCGGTAAAGCAGCCAACAACATGCAGATGGCCAGCGGTGTCAAAGCTTCTTCTGTTGTTTATCTCACCTTCCCCAGTCTCTACGTGCTCGCTCTCGGGCGCTACTATACGAGGATGCAGTATGCAGCGCAGGTGATGCTGTCATCTCTTCAAGATATAATATAATGCGCCTGTACGTGTACGTACGGTACGGTAATCTGACCTGTCATTTTGAACACATGCGACAGACTGAGGAACCACACCTTGCTTCGATCCCCAGCGCTGCAAAAATGCCCTCCACGGTCCTCCCCCCGTGCAGGAGCATCTCGTGAAACCTCGCCATCAAGGTGAGGGCGTGGTCTCGCGTCATCTCCGGTCGCCTCTTTCGCTTGATGCTCGTGTTGTTGTTGGCGCCTTTGCTATTGGTGTCATCGCGAAGGCCGTAACCCAGGGACAGCGTGTACAGGCGCCGTTCACGCGACGGCAAGTTTCTGAACTTGACCGTCAGGCTCTCCTCCCACTCGGCAGTCGAGAACCCTAGCCCGTGTCTGACGTACGGGTGTATCAACGTGTTTCGACGACCGCATGGGTGCTTCGCTCTTAGCGCAACCGTGCTCGTGACGGTCGGGGTCATTGTCCTTTCCTGCTCTGTTGACCTGTCGATGACGAAAGCGGTGAGTTTTTTACGATGACGAAAGCAGTGAGTTTTTCACCAAACTGTTTTCGAGCCTTGATTATTATTCTCGCCCCGTACAAGCAACCGAGGGACCCCGCTCCCTTGTTAGGGGGCGGCCGTGCCCGCCTCCGTGTCTTGCCCTCACGTCGCCAAGAATAGCTCTGTGTGCCGCTTGAGACCACGCGACCACACGCGACCGGGCGACCACGCGGCTCACGAGTCCAATGACGAGTGAGTAGATGACGGTTTCAACTGATCGGACGCAAATAATTGCGCCGCATTTGGAAATAATTGCGCCGCATTTGTGCTGCTGCTGAGTGCTGGTGGTGACAGCTGAAGTGCTGCTGTGCTGCTGTGATCTGCTAGGACGCGTAGCGGCCATCGCCTCCCGACGACGCCACACCACGGTACACGATACTACGGGAACACACACGCAGGAGGACGATCGCCGCCACGGACACCACATGAACGCCCCGAGGATACCAAGCATTTGAAAGTTAGGATGGAGGGAACTCCCGATATATTAATAGCTGCCGCCGACACTGCCGCTGCAGCTGCTGCTGCTGGTACCGCTGCTGCTGTAATCACAATCGACGCAGCAGGGCCTACCACAACGCGTGTCTCGCAAGCTGGGGGCTTGCCTCCCTTTTTTGACCATCTGGTGTGCAGCCAGTGCACATTCAACAATTGCCCGAGAGCCGCAGATGGAGCACCCGGACTGCCCGAGCCCTCCGCTTGTGCGGTCTGCCTCAACCCTCTCAAAGGCGCGGCGGATGTGACCGATTTGCGACCACCATCAGCAACACACCACCCAGATCCCAAGGACCATTGCCAGCCACCCCGGATCAGGGAAAGCCCACCTTCTACCGTCGTCCTACCGCCGTCCCCATCGGGAGGAGAGAGCACAGCTCTGAATGGCTCAAGCTTACCCCTCGCGAGGCAATGCCCGCGTTGTACGGTGTTGGTTTTGGACCCTGGGATAACGAGATGCCCTGTATGTCGCGCACCTTTATCATTGTCCGCCGCCTCAGGCGAGTCGGACGGGCGACCGCAAGAGCAACAGGAGTGCCGTGTCTGCACGCTACGCAACGACCCCGGGGCTGCGGCATGCAGAGCGTGCGGGACACCACTCTTCGATGATGGCGGGCTTCATGGCTGCTCTGGACTGCAACGATCTGTGAACGGGGCGGGAAGGCAGGGTGGTAAGGGTGCACGTTGAGAATGGCGACGTATAATATGAGTACGCGTACATACGAGTACGAGCACCGCCGTTCCGTTTTCTATTTTTTACGTACGCTACTTGGCGAAACATGTTGCTGTTTGAGATGTTCCGTCTTCAAATTACCGGTGCGAGTGCAGTTTAGAATTTGAGGAACCTACGAGTAGTCCTATTGGATTGGTGGTATTACCTCACGTCACAGGTGGCAGTGTAATTACATTCCAGGTACAGGTGCCGGTATCGTATGTTACTGTGCTCGTGAGCTTCTCCAACCCCATCTCAACGCACATCTACGGGCACCGCACCAGTTCGCAGCTTTTTTCTCAGCAGTAGCATAGGAGCTCTACTCGTATGTACGTACGTACATACACACCAGTACATCAGTACATACAAAATATACGAACGCTCCGTGAATAGATAAATGGCTCTTCTCGTATACGAATGTTTGCACACTTAAAAACACGCCTGTCCAATGCCACTCAACCCAGAAAAGCAAAAAAAAACAAAAACAACAACAACACGCGCCCCTCGTACTGCTGCACGTGCGTACATATTGGCACAACGTTAAAAAACGAAACATCGCAGCCGACTGCGGGCATCGCAGCACAGGTATTCCCACCGTAGCGGAGCTAACAGCGCGAACAATCGAAGAAGGAGGGGACAGCCGAGCCATAACCCCTCACCTCATCCCTCGAATACACGAACGCCTCGCTGACGAGCACAAAACCGACGGTGGTGGAGTTGGGCGGCTGATAGGGCCAGGACGAGGACGAGGAGGCAGGGGGGGTGGGTTTCCAAGGGTGGCGGGGCGTGGACGGGGAGGGGTAGACTGGTGCGTTACGGGTGGCTCGGGGAAGAGGGAGCGCGCGGAGTGGAAACTGTGCGAGCCGCGGACGGCGCACTGCACTCAGCGGGGATCTCGCGAGTCTGGGTTCTCGTGCGGGTACCGAAACATTCAGATTATGTGCTCTGCCCTGATGGAGCGGCCGGAGTACCGAAGGTGGGGCGCGCGGTACGGCTTGCGTTCTAGGAATTGTGGGTGCTGGTTTGCCGTTGCTGTGTCAAGCCGCGCCCAATGAATACACACCAGTATGTCTGTTCTCGTGGTCTTGCGGAAAATAAAACAATTGTCAAAAGTGGAAGACCGACATTGTTGTTGTCGGCGTCACCGCCGCGCCAATCGCCTACTATCCGTTTCACGCGTTCTCCAAGGCGGTGCGGGGTGCTTGGAATATGCGCTGCTTTTGGTTCAACCCGCAGCGCATGCTGTGCCTTACACCGTGCGCTCCGCGTGTACGAGTATTGTGATATCTGGTCGACGGGGTTTGCCAAGGCACACGCGAGAGCCTACCGACGCTCGGTGGCCGTTGCCGTTCAACGGACAACCATACCCATCGACATTAACTACTGGGATGGTCGTGACGGACCCATCGACGGCATCGCAGCGCTATTCACGTGTGAAAAAGTTATCATCCAGGAAGGCATAAAGGGTTTCCTTTGCTTGGATGGCTGCAACGACAAACCCCTCGTCACCTCTTACGGTAGCGTGCCTACCCCCCCCCCCCGATCTCCCCCCTTTCGTGCGTGGCACGCTGTCTACTTTTTGGATCCTTGTTTCCCCCCCCCCCCTTCTTTTTGGACGACGCAGAGTTCTATTCGGTGGAAGCGGGTGCATTCCGGGGGTTGGGTTGCTGCAGTGTTGGATCGAGCGGGCTTGGGAGGACGGGTACGACCCCGACGGGCGCGAACAGCTCGGCGGACTGGGAGCTCTCATGGGGAGCGAAATATGGATTGGGGCGACAGAGTGCGCCACGCTTCTCAGGTAGCTTGCTAGAACAAAAATAGCAGTCTAGTCGCTCTCGTTATCGTAACTAAGTCGTTTGCCTGGGGCACGTATTGTAAGAGTGCAGCATTTGCTTGGTCTTGGGAAGCTTGTTTTTCTTATGGTTTAGCTGCGTTTATCTATTTTGGGTATCTATTTTGGGAATGGCTGCTTGTCTTGTTGTGTGGTACAGCAACACTACTTACCCAAGTGCTCTGTTTGGTCCCCCACTAGCCCGGAGCGGTTTTGGTGGAGGCTGGCTAGTTGTTGGAAATGTGTGTCGGGATGGTGTGTGCATAGAGTCTCATAGGCTGTGTCGTTGTGATCAGATATGCAAAGGTGGCACTAAGTCTGACTATTGTGAAGCACACTAGTACATGATGTTCGAGATAAACATATTTGGAAGAAGGGTGCTTTTATAGCCAAATTGTGGAAATCTCGGCAGGATATACACGCTATGGGCACGTAGATGTATGATAGTCTACGAGCAGTTGTACCGGCCGACTGCCCGGTGTACCACAGCGTTTCCTGTTGCTCTCTGCGGTAAGTCGTAGCCACCTGTGATATTCCCAACTTTCCGATAAAGGCAAGTTGATTTTTCGAGTGTACAATACATCGAAAGACGAAGAACTACTGAACTCGTATATAGTCTCGCCTCACATTGTACTTGGCTGAATTAGTTCAAACTGAAATACCGTCCTCATGCGTAGCGACTGCACATCAACTACAGATGGGCATTACACTTCATATTCTAGTAGGAGATTCAGCTGATTGACTAGGTTCTTCCGTGGTGGTGATCGTGTTGGTGTAGACCGACGAAACAAAATTCGCCGTGAAAAACAAAAGTTTAGCTCTGGTCATCTTTCACGATAAACATCTTGGGTGTTGCGAGATGCTCATAACGGCCCCTCTTCAAAGGCTTCCCTCTCAAGCATAACCGAACCAGCTGTTGTGTAAACGACCATCCTACACAAACATTTTCTGCAACACCAACACGACTGCTACGTTGACCACTGCTTGCTCTTTGTCCGCGCTCACAGGTCGTTTGGGGTGAAAGCGGACGTGGTCGACTTCGAATCGACGGCCCCGGTGGAAGAAGCACCGGTGGCGGACGGCAAGACCTTGCGGAAGGGCGACGCACAGACCAAAAGGCGAAAGACACCCGGCTCTCAACGGTCGCCGAGCCAATCCGTCAATAACACGACCTCCCGGGGCCCCACCCAGCAGTCCATTCTATCGTTCTTACCGATGTCAACCAATGTACCCGAAGGATGCGCGCCGGCTAAACACGACAGTGGAACTCCCGGAGTCCCCAGTCAAGGAAGCGCTGCAGCGCACGATGTCATCGACCTTGAGCCACAAGGGCTCGAGAACGTCGGAGCGCGGCTCGGAGGGGCATTAACTGGTAGCAGCGTCGACGCTAACCGAAAGAGGGCAGCAGCTTCGGCTAGCGACGGTAACAGCGGCGGTAACGGTGGCGTCGTATCGGAACCGCGGGACATCGAGCCTGCTCGTTCTCCTTCCGGTTCGCCGCCGGTAGCAGCTACAGCGGGTGAGACCAGCACCGGCCCGCTGCCGACCAACGCAAAGAGAGGAGGACGACAGGTCGAGGCCCAAGACCTCCCCAAAGCGAGCGGGCGCGGCTACCTCTCGAAGGACGCGGGCAATCGAATGGGACAGGCGCTCACCGAATGGTCGTGGCATTACTTTTGCACCCTCTGGGACGCTGAGGGGTTGGGCGGGGACGGCGCAGGCGTCGGTTCTCTGCCCTCGGGGCCGAGGGAACCCGTGTCTTTGGCCGGAGCGGAGGTTGGAGAAAATCTAAGGCCTCGCGGGGAGGAGGATGGCAAGGCGGTGCCCACAGCGGCAGTGCTCTCTGGTGCTGACGCCCCACGAGCTCTCGGGAAGGCCATCACAGACGGTGGGCTGACTGCTGCTGCTGCTACTGCTGCTGCTAGCGGCGACAGCGGTAGTACAAGAGACAAGAGTGGAAGAGCTGAATGGGGGAGGGAAGGGGGGCAAACGGGTGCCGCCCCTGATGCAGCGCGGATGCGCCCCCCGCCTCCACTCTTCTTTCAGCACGACGGGCACTCGAGGTCCGTAGTAGGCGTGCTGTGGGTGGGGGGAAGGGGGAAACCTGGAAAACAATGTGGAGGGCACGGGTCCAGCAGCGGGGACGGTAGTGCCGGGCAGGTTCGCGACTTCGGAGGTGGCGGAGATGGGGGAAGAAGTAGAAATAGTGGAGATGGTGGGGGTGATACGGAGGGGTGTGGGCGCAGGCTACGACCAGGAAGCTTGATAGTCTTCGACCCGTCGCACTCGGGGAGAGAAATTCGGAGGGCCCTTGACGGCACGCAGAAACCGCGATGGGGCAGGTGAGCTACGACTCTAGCGCGTCGTGTAGCGGATGCTACTGCATTGGTTATAACATTCCAGCGGAGGGCATACATGGGGAAAACATATCCTTGCACTTGCGTTTTTACGTGCTGCGCTTTGGTTCTAATAGGCGCGTGTTTGGGTTGTCCTTGGGTTGCGAAGGGGCCTGTAGACCGACCTCCCCTACCCCCCCCTCTCCCCTCTAGCAGCGATACGTACAGCCTCAGCCGTGCCCAAGCCGCAAACGGCAACCGCAGCATGTGTTTGCCGAACGCAGGCTGTAGCATTGACGCGCTTCTGTCAGGTTTGGGCGCGCACACGGCTACTACCATACTACTACTATTAATAGACGTATTTAAATCTCGAGATTAAGTCAAAATCTAGGTTTCATCTCGTCAAAACGGGCTTACTGAATTTCAGATCCGGTCTTTGGTACGACTAAACGTAGCATTAACGACCGAAATAGACGTAGATGAAACCCAAAAATTACTACAGCAAGATTTTGGAAAATACTTATTTAGGTTTCATAAAGTATTGTTCAAGAGAAAAAGTTGTCTTCTTCCAGCAAGATATCACGGTTTCCGGATCGTTTTCAAGTTGCTACGTAGCGATGCTCGTACATGCGAGTACTCGTATGGGGAGCAGCAGTCACACTTCTAGTCCCGGCTGGCCCCACCCCAGCCACACCATGGCCATGCCCAGGCCCGTCCTTCCATCGTCAGCTACCTCACCCATGGACAGCTCCAAGTCCAACGAAAACTTCCAACGCTTCTCTCGGGATTCCGCAGCGCCCCTGCATCACCGGCTCTCCTATGCATGCTGTCAGCATATTTGTAGCTCTCTATACCCTGCTGCTGCAGTACCTGGTGCAACCGAGACCGTACCACTCTGCGATGCCGAGCCGAGCTTGGCCAATCTTGCTGCTCGACGTGGAAGCGGCGAGCAACCGCGATGACCCTGAGCTTACGCGGGCGACGATAAAACAAAGCAAAGCTATTCGTACGTACGTACGAGTACTAAATTGGGAATGCTTTTTCTTCCCTATACTCGTATTTAGAGTAGAGCAAAGCATTGCCAAGCTTGCCGACCTCGACCATACCAAAAAAAAACTTTCATCACAGGTTCGGCAGAAGTCTGGGGGCACACATGGCAGCCTGTCTCTGACCAATTTTCAATGAAGTAACGAATTAACGACCTCTATCTCCGCTCTATAAGCCCTTACTAGTTTTATTACGTGTTCATACGCCAACACTTACTATATCGAGCATTCTTGGATAAATAAGGACTTACCTCTTATCCTCGAGTTTTAAGTACCTCTACTACTACTACTACTACTACTACTACTACTACTACTACTACTACTACTACTACTACTACTACTACTACTACTACTACTACTACTACTACTACTACTACTACTACTACTGTTTGTGACTTGGTTCAGCTTCAACAATATGGTTGATAGTGCACGTAAACGCCTTATTACAACTTCAATCCGATAATAACGTTCCCAGGCGGTCGGGGTCAAAGTTCTTGTAAGGGGTAGGGTTAGGGTTAGGGTTAGGGATTAAAGTCAAGTATACTCACCCATTTTTGTCGACTCTTGGCCAAGTCGCAAACAAACGCGGCTCGCTACTGCAGTGGCATCTATAGTCTACAATATTAGATAGTGCTGTATTCCCAACGAACGCACCTTGTATAAACTTTGGTTCTCGATGACAAACGCGTTGGGATTGATCTCCGCGGGGCGAACCCTTCCTCAAACACTACGTACGTTGGCCGAGATCAAGCCGTTTTACACACAAAAAAAAATGACGATGCCAATGGGATTTGAGCCCGCTCATATTATGCTCAAAAGCGGACGATTTCACCCACCCACATGTAGTCACCACCTTAATCGCTGTGCTCTTCCTATATTGTAAGCTGATTCGTCGTTGCTTCGCACGTTTTCCCCTTCCACCGTATTTACCAGCATGTTGAAACGGGGGGAGCATACGCTAAGGCGGCGCCATTTTCAGCTGGTCGCGATTCGACCGGGTTTGGTGGAGCGGGGGCAGGCCGATGCCTGGAAGAGGATCGTCGCGACAAAGGTCTTTGTGGAATAAACAATAAATCTGAGTGATGCGAGCGCGCGGCGACAAGAAGAGCCAGCTTGCGGTGCCACCCGTAGCATCATAGTCATGCTACGCGCGTGCTTGTGGAGCATAATGCTTGTGATGCTTCGCGATGACTCGTCTTGCGTGATCAGCCGTTCTCGGAATAGACAAGCGCGGTTGGTTGTTGGTGGCGCTGCGTTGTGTCCTTGCGTAACGTAGGTAGGCGTGTGTTGTGGCTTATGTCGGAAGGGTGATGTATGCTACAGCCGCAGAAGAGGGGGGGTTGGCCTTGAGAAAGTTGGGGCAAACACGCCTCCCAAGTTGTTATTTTTATATGTATGTTCGTCCACCTTTCGACTCGCAGTTTAACACCCAGCGCCTTCTTTCCACGGCGAGGCTTTTCTCGTTTATTGCGCCTAAGTGAGATGTTTCTCGCCCTTTTAATGTACGAGTACGTACGTAGTGGGTTTGTTTTTGCCCTTTTGAGATATTTTTTCTCGTCCTCTGGTGATTTTTTTCTCGTCCTTGTGTGAATTTGTTTCTTGCTTTTGGGTTTTACAGCAGTAGTAGTTGTCAAGTGCCTTTGTGAAGTTTCTATCGCCCGGCCGGGGTTAGGCTGACGCTTGCTCCGTTCGCTTTTATCCAAGCTCGGGGCGTGTTTTCGTTTTTTATGCGCCCGTATCGTCGCCATAATTAGGTACTGGTACCTGGTACAGCTTTAGCCTCCGTTGTGTACGAGTATTTACCTTGTGTTAATAGTTTTCTTCTTCCACGTCTGCAATGCTCCGTGCCTGCCTAATGAAAGGCCCCGGCGCGATCACGATGATCACGTTGTGTACGTGGTCAACAATGCGTTAGCGTATATCGACAACTCAGCGGTACCTGAGGAGCACTGCATGCAAGCTACGAGGCACGAGCTACGCGCCACAACAAAATGAGGGCAAACCCCGTGTATTTACCATATATTGCAAGCATAGTGTGCTGTGCTTAAAATATGTTTGGTTGTGGTGCTTGGCCGACCACATATTAATCTATTAGGTACAGGTTTCTCTCGTGGCGTACGTAGGGCCTCTCGTTTCTTTCGCGCAGCACCTCCTCTCCGTGTGTGCTCTTCTCGTTTTTTATGGTTAGTACAACAGATTTGGGTGAACATGGATTGCTGACTCTATCCATCTCTCGATCTAGGTCGGATTTTTCTTTTAGTTTTCCATCCGATGTACCTGGTATTATCTTTGCGCTACAATTTTGCACATACGTACTCGTACGTTCCCCAGCTCCCTCCCTTTTGCAATGCACCTATTCCCCAGTTTACTGGGGCTTCAGTAAGAACAACTCCGAAAGTTTCGGTTTATCTGTCTGTCCCATTCCTACGAGTAAGAGCGTATTCTTAGTTTTTCCTTCGCGGCTAAATTCCAATCTACGAAAGATTCTTGACGCAGATTATTTTCCATGATTCGTGAAGACGAATCGTGTCGAAGATCGCGTAAAAGTTCGATTATGAATCTGGAACTTTTCAAAAACAAAAATACCTTTCCCTTCGTAAGAGTTTCCTCTTAGGCTTTCCGTCGCGAGTAAATCCCAAGCCACGAAAGATTCTCGATCCCGATTTTCGACGCAGATTATCTTCCCTGGTTCGTGAAGACGAATCGCGTCGAAGATCGCGTAGTTTTTCGATTATGAATCTGGAAGTTTTCAAAAACAAAAATACCCTTTTCCTAAGAGTTTCTTCTTAGGTTTTCCGTCGCGAGTAAATTCCAAGCCAGCAAAGAGTCTTGACCCCGATTCTTGGAGACGATTCTTGACGTATCATACCCCGGCGAGGTTTCGTATGGCGACAGTAAATGGCATTGTTGCGTCGGGGGACGGGGTTGCGTACGAGATACTACCGGTACTACTGGTACACTGTACAAAGATGCTACGTATCAAACTCCAAGCAAGGCAGTTATGTGCACATTATGCCCGTGCGGAAACGGGTACAACATCGATATTTCGTACCTGGATTCCGTTCAGCTTCGAGCCGCGACGGCTCGACACACACGGCGTGCACGCGGGTGGGGTCTTCGGTTCCTCGCTCGGCGACTTCGGGGGGTCGGGCCCCTGAAGTCTCGGTCGACGGCGATGTATGTCTCGTCGATATAAAATGTTAAACTGGCCTCAAAGAGAAGGAGCTGGTTGAGAGTTCTCGGTGAGGCGTCGAACACACAAAGAAAGGTACCAGGGGTACGTACGTAGGAGTACAAGTTCCAGGTTTTTACTTCGTGTTTTTCTAGGTCGCTCAGAGTGAAAACCCCTGCGAGTTGACCCGGAGAAAAAATACAATTGCGCACATGAAAATTGTTATTGTAATGCAGCGCCAGCGATATGCGTTGCTGTGCTTTTCCCTAGGCTTTCAAGGTTGAATGGAGGCATGGATTTTTCTCTAATTTTTCGTACTTGAAAGTAGGGAAGCGGCCACTACAGGTACACCTGGTCACTTTGAAGCTAAAAACAGGTGGTACACTTTGGATACGAATGAAGCACACATAGTAGCAGCAGCAGCAGCAGCAGCAGCAGCGACGAAAGAGCATCGAACTTGGGTAACACAACTCGTTTGTTGTCTAAGCCACAGATTTCGGCCCCGACAACCGTGCACTTAACGTGCGTGTACGTATGGCGACCGGGGTGGTGGTGGTGGTGGTAGTGGTCGGTGTTAGGGTGAAGGGAATAGAGCTCGGCTGGGAACTGCCAAAATCAATCCGAACAGAAACAAGTGGCAGCCAGCCGTATTATGTTCACCAGAACGGTTGCCCTCCGCGGTATATCTCTCACCTCGGCCGTTTATTATTTGTTCGCACTGCTGTCTTTGTACCACCTGTGTATCGTTCTGCGTCTTGTTGGTCATAGACGCACCAGGAATGTCTGATAGCTAAAACTGCCAGTGATCTACGGAGACCGATCCAGGGATTGGAATATTCCCGGGTACGTAGTACGTAGTTAATGTTGTGCTATGATGGAGTTCCAGGTGGCCTTTTATGGCAGACGAAGTAACTATAATATGTCACTACGACCTTTCCACCGCCTCATGGCAAACCCGGGCCTACACCCCCTGCTCCTCGTGATCGAGGCAACCCCATACATAAGAGTGATCGAACACGTCTACGATTGGGTCGTCTTGCTATTTGCTATTCTTTGCTGGCCCTAAACCGCCATATTACCTCCAAACCACCGGCAGGCGCGCAATTCCGCCCTCTGTGCATCTGAGCAACACGCATACTCTTGTTAAGGTACAACTCATTCATAAAAGCTTCTTGCAGGCATTCACTTTCACGTGAAACGAACGTTGATCGCGAGAAAAAGCCAGGGAAAAATCTTGCGCCAAGTTCAGGCGCCAAGCATGCAGTGTAGGATGAATTGCGCTGCTTGCGTGCGGCTTCGCAGCACGATGGTCACAGCCTAGCTGCGCAACACATCGGACCCTGACCATTCAGTTTGAGTTGCTTCTCCAATAATTATTGCGACCTAAACGGGTTTATTTCCTAGCGACTGCTTGCTGTGTTCCGTTGTACTGCGTCTCTTGGAGGACTCAACAGCCAATACTCCGGTACACCTCGCCCCCTTGAGGACTCGACAGTCAACACTCCGTCATACAGCACCATACTGCCTCCGAATGAGGATGTGACAGTTACCGATACGACACGTTCATATTGGTGCTGGAAGTTCGAGGACGCAAGTCATTTTTTAGGTGACTCACCAAACACAAATAATTGTGTTGAGAAACCTACTTTGTAGCGCAAGGCGCACCTAAAACAAAAAAAAAAATACCAGGAAGGTGGCAAAAAAGAAAAGAAAAAAAGGTCGTGTCAGGCCTTAACAATCCTTGTGCTCAAGAACGCACAAGAAAACACCGCTCGACAACCACGCTCCTCTTTGTCCTTGCATGCGCGGTCATAGCTATCAACGGAATAAAGCGCAGCATACAAGGTGTGTCATGCTCAAATCCCCTTTCCGACACAGGCCACCCTTCTCCTTTCCCGGCCGCATTACGTAACAATTTCAATAAAAGTATCATATTTTCTCTCGGTAGACTCGACAAAAATACCAGTAGAAAATGGAAATAACAGAAGTCGTACGAGGTTACGCTGGATCACCAACAACACCACTACCACAAGATTATCTCTACTACCGGGTGTCCAGCGCTCTCGCTCTCTTTTCGTTCTGATCGAACCTCAAGAAAAAAAAACAGATTACCTCTCCCTTCTTTTCCCCTCTCCCTCCCTCTCCTCTTTCTTTCCTTCTTTTTTGGTTGCTGATTCTTTCCCTACCTCCGTCACTCTCTTCATCAAATCAGCAACACAAATAACCGTTTTGTCGGGACCTATAATAACTGATTCATTCATACCAAGAATACACACCCCACCACTCAAAATAAGGTATCGATTTGAGGGGTGCTATTCACCGCAGGTCTTCTCTCACAGCAAAGCTTCGGCGTACTGGTAGTAAGCATCCACTCGCCACTCCACCACCCCCCCCTCATCTCCCTCCCCCTCTCCCCCGTCTAAGCCTTGCTCAATAATGCAATCTCCGCGTGCGCCCCACTGGCGTATAAACGTTGTCCCACTCTTTGGCAGTTACACCAACAACAGCAACAACAACAGGCAGGAAGCAGCACGAACGGCCCAAATCACTCGCCTCCAATCCTCCTATCTTCCACAGCCTGGCACTCGCCAAACCTATTACTAGTACACGCGCAAAAATCGCCGCGCTTCGTACGCCTTATTTTCTTATATGATGTAGAAATCACACACCCAAAACGTCACACAAAAAACAGCATCCATAAGTACGTACTCCTCGTAGCCGAGATCTGGCATAAATCCTGCCATTACACACTTCGAGCCGGAGATCCGTGGTGGTAGATGTCGGTGTGGCAAAAAAGAAAACTAACCTGCCGAGAGTACGGTAAAAAATATTCTACCATGAATATGGCTGTCTTGTATGTAGTGCTATCGGTGCGCTATCCGTTTAGGGTCATGGAACTTAAAACACTGAAGGTCCCGCTATACGTGTAACGGGGTCGGGGATTCATTTCGGTATTGTGGGCGGAAGCACCCGAACGCACACGGCGAACTATACGGTTGGAAAATTATCAGGCATATCTTGCCGACCGATCCCGTCTCTCAGCAACGACGCTAACAACGCTTCTAAGCAAGCACCAGAGAAACATCAGAGAAAGCAATTTACAGCAGCTATGTATATCCACACAGCCAAACCCAACAAAAGCCAACGGGGAAACCACCCACCCCCACCCAACACATGTCCTACCATACCGCTATTTCCTTCAGATAAGAACAAAACCGCTCACCATGAGGAAAACGTACGCGATCTCGTTAAATCCAAAGTCACAAACAATATCTGTACAACGCAAACGGTTACTCCTCTGCCCGCGCTGCCGATTGCGCGCAGACATTCGAAAAATCAGACATTTCCCTCTACCTTTGTGGGTTACCGAGAGCATGCTCCCGTCCAAATAACGCCAAAGCAGGGTGATAAACGAATTCCCTCCCCGGCAGATGTGTGAGCTTCCATAGCTCCAATCCTATTTCAGTGCCAGCCCTCTCCCCCCCCTCCGGAAGGCAACGCGCAAAACGTTTTTCTCCAACAAAATCAACCCCCAGCACAGCAAATTCTGCCTTTGTACATAAACAAATGATTCGCCCGCGACGTCGATACTCGTGGAGTTCGTTCACGAGCGACGCCCTTAGGTCGATCCCCCCGCAAAAGAAAAAAAAACACACAACACCACCACCTCCCTTTGTATAGCCTCCTCGTTGACGCCCGTATACCTGCCCACCAGTAGATGACCAAGAAACACCTGACAAGCACCGAGCTCAAGAGGGAACCCACCAACTGCGCGGCGGCATATTCAGCAGCAGCCATAGCGGCGGCGTCAAACGACCGCAGCAGATTCAACTAACCCGCCACGCTTGCCTCGGACGGTAACCGAGACAAACGCGCCGAGACTGCCGCGGTCGATATATTCAAAGGGTTACAAAGCTATCATCCCACCTCACCCCGGCCTACCACGACCCACCTAGAACAAATTTTCGGCGCCTTAGCCCGGCCAGGGGGCCAGATCAACCACAACCCGGGGCAGGGCAGAGTCAGTCGCGCGATCGATCACGCCTACCACAGCACTGGGCGCACCACTGTGCCGTACCGTATATATGTATCACTTCATACAGACTATAGGAGGGGGGACACCACCCCTTGGCACCCACCCTTATATTTCCTCTCCAGAATCCAAAACTAGAGCCCGTAAGCAGTCCCAGTTCTGCACGCCGGCAAATATGAGCCGCTGCCCCCCCCCCCCCCGGCGTAAAATCCCGTTTCCCAACGCCAAAGCCACAAAGCTCATTCTCGCACTCTCCGGGGGAAAAAAAATGACGAGCAACTGAACTCTCATCTTTCGGGGTGCACACATACAGCAGTAGACTGACATGCCCCCTGCCAACCGCGTGGAGAACACAGAATGAAAAAAACGAAAAGCAGACAGCCTGTCTCTATAAGAAAGGCTGTAGACGCAATAAACACCTTTAGGATACACCAATCCCCCGTCCCCGCCACCACCCCCACTCCCACCCCCTCTCCTCCGTCTAATCCTTCCAATACCCGCAGCAGGCAGGACTCCGCTTGCAACGTGCACTAACCTCCTCTGAGGCCAATATACGGGCACCAACACTAGTTCGCCCTGTGCCCCCCACCCCTGCCCCCATCTCCCACGGCCACGGCGCGCGCCGGCCCCATCGGCGTTCCGTTGGTCTCTCCCCACCGCCGAGGCTTCTCGCCCTCCGGCAAGGCGCGCCTATCAGCTACCGCCACTGCTGCGGCCGCTACTGCCGCCGCGTCTCCATCCCTCAAAGACTCCACCCCCTGCGACGAGGATCCGTGCGGGACGTTCACCGCATCTCCTCCTCCTCCCCCACTCGTGTTGATCCGGCCTCTTTCCCGGTCCCGCCCCCCACCCCCCCCTCCGTTCTTTGGCGACACCGAAGGAACAGAGAAGGCGGGGGCAGTCGTCCCGTTAGCATCGCCGGGGACGTTCCCCATGGACCGAATCCCCACTCCTAGATGAGCAGGGTATGATCCAGCAGCACTCACTGGCTGTCTCGCGCCTTCCGCCCCGCCCCCATCGGCCCTCGGGGGTGGTGCGCCGCCGCCGACGCCGTTTCTCTCAGGCAAGCTCCCTCCGCCCCCGCTCCCTTCCCTCCCAGCGACACCGACGGGGTACTGCAAAGTTTCCGGTGTTGGCGCAGAACCCTGCTGTTGCTGTTGCTGCTGTTGGTGGTGATGGTGGTGCTGCCTCGATTCTTCTTCTCGCGAAGCCGCCACTGCCGCCCCTCGCCCCCCTGCAGCGCGACCATCCGACTCTCCTTCGTCCTCGCGTTTCAATCGACGCGCCATGAGAAGCGACCCGGGACCAAGATCCCCCGGTCCCAGCGCGCCGGCAGCCAAAGTCTGCGCGTGCTGCTGCTGCTGCTGCTGCTGTTGCGGGTGCCCTAGCCCAAGTCCCAGAGGTAGCGACGCACCCAATCCTGCCGCCGATTGGTCTGGTGGTGCCGCAAACTCGTGAGGGTGCTGCTGCCTGCCGATAGGGGACGGTCGCCCGGAACCCGCTTGCTGCGACGCTAAGTTGGCCCCCGGGTTCAGGCTACTCTGACCTTCCTCAGGCTCGATCGACGGAGGATACCCCTGGTAGGGCCCCTGAGGGAGCGCGAGCGGGTGGAGCTGTGGTTGCTGCTGCTGCTGTTGATGGTGGTGGTGCTGTTGCTGTTGTTGAGGTCCCTGCGCCTGAGACATGACGACGTGCTGCCAAGGCCCCATGAGCTGCTCGGACCACCCGGCAGGAGGCTGCCACGAGCTGACCATGCCCATCGTGTGCCCGACGCCGACGCCTTGGTTAGGGGGCACCATACGCCCCGCAGCATTCCCAACGCCACCGGGGGGGAACATCATCATGCCCGGAGCACCCGTGCCCGCCTGCTGGGGATGCCCCCCTCCACCTAAGCTCATGACCATGTTCTGTCCCGTTAGGCCCGGAAACTGCATCGGCGATATACCCTGGGTCCTCGCCGCCTGCGCGTTCATGGCGTGCTGGTGCATCCCGCCAGCGTCGAGGTGCCCGGAGCTCACGCCTGGGGCACCTCCCGCGCCCAACAGGTGCGGTGCCCCCACCCCGACCATCCTCTGCGCGGTGAGGCCCATAGGCCCGACCTGCTGAAGTGCCATGCCGAGGTGCTGCTGCTGCTGTTGTTGCTGCTGCTGCTGCTGTTGCTGCTGCTGTTGTTGTTGTTGCTGCTGCTGCTGCAGCTCATCGTGCCCGGAGTGCCCCATGAGCATCCCTGCCCCCGCATGCCCCCAGAGGGAAGGCATTCCGCCCCTGCCAGAGGGGTCCAGGAGGTTCGGGGGGTAGTGCGGCGTCATCTGAAGCTGCGCGTTGTTGTAAGCATGGCTGAGCAGATGTGGCGGCAGGCCTGGCATGAGAGGCGCGTGGGGGAGGCGCACTCGCGGGTCGTGATGCGTCGCCACCGCCGCCGCCAGCCCCGCCGACTCGGACAGTATGCCCGGCTGCTGCTGCTGCACCTGCTGCTGCGGCTGTTGCTGCTGTCGTCGGAAGGAGTCAGCCTCCGCCTCCACTCTAGAGCGCTGGACCGCGAGGTAGCCCCCTGGGGTAGTCGCCGGCAGTTCATTCGGCAAAGCGGAGGCCAGGGATGGACTGCCGCCCAAACCGACCTCGGGCCAAGAGGCGCTAATCTCGGACCCGTTGCGCTCGTCCCCCCACCCTTCTGAGTAGCCCATTTCGCCGGAGCCATGCTGCAAAGACCACGACCACAACCGGGCAGCATCGCCGGGGGAAACGGGGAAGCAGGAACGCGCAGAGGCAGACGAGTAACGGGACGAACACAGATCAGAAGGGTTTTGAGACTGAGGAAACTAACTAAATTAAGCGAAGACAAGAGCTCTGACTGCGCTCTGGGACCGCAGTTCACCCTCCTACCCACCTTCCCGCCACCTCTTCTTCTATGCCGTAAACCCTAACTCCCCCCCACCCTTACGGAAATTCACCTACCAAGCACTAAAGTTGGGGTTCGGGTAAGGGGTAGGATACATGGTGGGGTTGCCAAGACGCAGGAGGGCCACAGCCACCGCACCTTCATTGTCCGCTGGTTGCGTAGTTGATTGCTGTAGCGAACTTCCAGGCCCGGAAAGCGAATCTTGAACCTCTTGAGCCATTGATTTGACGCCGCGAAGTCTGTTCGCGCGCAAAGCCAGTATATACGGCCATGGTGCGACACGTCATTGTAACGAGGAAAAGCGCCAACAAGCCAAACAAGGAAAGAAAGTCAGAGTGGAGCAGAGTTTTACAGCAAAACTTGGACGTGTGGGGGGGGGGGGGGGGGGGGGGGGGGGGGGGGGGGGGGGGGGGGGGGTGTACTCATGTCATGCATGACCGTAGTCGTTTGACGACAGACCCTCGCATCCCTACAATGCCGGGATGGGGCACGTCGGGTTTTCACCGACCAGGCAAGACATTTGGGAGGGAGATACAAAATAAAGGAAAGGATTATTAGAGAAAGGGAACCTTCCGAGAAAAATCCGTGGTTAGTTCGTAAGAGAGAATGCGGCATGTTGGTTCTATTCTGTGCCCCCCCGGGTGACATAACATGAAGAACCGTGTTACATGTACCGGGTGGGAGGAGGGACGACACCTGTGACCACGGCTTGTTCTATTTTGCCCAGAAGGCCGTTGAGGCCGTTTCTAGACACGAAGCAGCTTTCAGCTCTCGTATCAACCGTCCACAGAAAGAGCACAAAAAAACAACAAAAACGATCCGATTGACGATGATAGGGAAAGCATCCAGACACGCCCCGTGGAATTTCTAGAGTAGATCGGAAACCGAGCTATCTGATCCTCTCAATCCGACGGCATAAGATTAGCCTTAGAGCGGAATCCTTTTCGCAAAGACAAGCCGAGCCAAACAACTCCAAAAGCCATGACGTTTTTTTTTATTTTTGTTCCCCAGTTACTTCGTGCTCCCATTGCCGTCTCAGGAAGTGGCCGCACCAGAAACTAAATGAACTCATCGAAGCGGTCATCCATATGCAAGTCCGCCTCACAAGCGGTTCTTAGTAGGATGCAGCTCGCCCTTCATGCGACTCGCCCAACACCTCACGGCGCTTCGCGCTTGGTGCTAGCAATGTCTGCCTGGTCGGTGAAAACCCGACATGCTCCGTCCCGGCATTGTAGGGATGCGAGGGTCTATGGTCATACGACTACGGCCATGCATGAAAATGAAGTACACCCCCCTCCCCCCATTCCTAGCTTTTCATGTTCAGCAAGTTTTTGCGGAGATGGCCGAAATTCGCCTGGAAACCCCACTGCCACCGCACCCACGTCTTGGGGGTACACTACCGGCCCTCTCAGGGCATGTCTAAACAGAAACGAAAACGAAAAACGAAAAACGAAATGACAAAAAACAGGCCGCTGATTGGTCCTTGGTACAAACGTGTTCCCCTTCGTTTTTTTTGTTCTGAGAAAATCAACGATTTACAACCTATTGCCCAAAACATAAAAGTTGACAGCTGAAAAACGAAAAGGAGAACGAAAGCACGAACAGCAACAATTCAGCGTGTCCTACTGGTCAGCGCAGCCACGTCAAAATATCACATCAGGACTGCCGCACGCAGCACGCAACCCACAGCTAGCACGGCAACACAGCCGCACAGACCCCCCGTAAACAGCCAGGAGGCCAACCACAACACCAGCCCCGGCGCTCTAGGGCCTTTGTTTGCCGGCGTTCGAGCCAAAGCGAAGAGAATTTGAGTAGAGATCAGCATCAGCCCTCGAGAATGAGGTTGGAAGTTCGCTCTCAGTATAATTTGAATTTTGATCCCGGGGCGTCAAAGTTGGACACGCGACCACCTCCATGGGAGACCCAATGACCTCCCGGTATCGAATTGTCGTCGCTTCTGCCTGCTCCTCTGGTGTGCCTGTGGTGCCGAGCGCTAGATTGTCGGCATGTGTACATAGTTGTGAACAGCCCATGGCTTGTGCTCTCAGTTTTTTTTCGCCTGGATCTTGCTGTTCCCAATTCGTTTCTGTTTGGAGACGTCGGCTAAAATGATGCCGAAAACGAAATGATTTCGTTTTTCGTTTTTCGTTTCTGTTTAGACATGCCCTCATTAGAAAGTGCCCCACAAGAAACTCAGCCTCAACATTACGGGGGAAATAAGGATGACGACAGCTACGTAGTATAATGAAGTTGGTGTGGGACACACCCCTTTCTCAAATAATAAAGTAAGCCTAAGCCCGATTTCTGGTTTCTTATGAGCGGGCCGGTACTGTTGACTACTTGAAATTACAGTAGGAAAAAAATGCAGTGGTTGAACGCTTAACGCGGCAAACCTGGGGCGTTCTTGGTTCCGTTTGAAACGGTCGCGACAAAACGGGCAAAACATTCCAAAGAGACGCCATCATGTGTATGTATGTATGTGTGTTATTGTTTCCGGCTTTAAGCTCGAATTATGAGCAAGTTTTGGGATATGGCTGGGAGCGCCAGAAAAATCCCCTCTTTGTTACCACTGCACCCGCACTATTTCATGGAAGGAAAACTACTTGGACTTAGAGTGGAAATAGTTTCACAGTGGTTAAGAGGCCTAAACGCGGCAAATGTCTGAGACGTTCTTGGTTCCGGTTTCAACGGATGCAACATACCAACATACCGGCAAAATACCATAAGATCCATCAGTTTTTTCCCCCCTATTCTTCCCCCCCCCTCGATCCTCAGCTCAAACGTCAGCAAGTTTTGCGGAAATGGCTGAAAGCGTTTGCAAACTCCGTTTCCCCACTGCACCCATGTATTTTGGGGATAACATGCTTGAAACTACATGCGTATAATATGTACGAGAGTGGGGACAAAAATTGCAGTGGTATCACCCCTTGAGAACTGCAATCCCGTCTCGGTGACGAATTACTTGGAATTAGAGTACAACGTCTCCACACAGAGCCGGTCGCCCTGGTGGTCTAGTGGTTAACCTCGAATGTTACTGAGGTTGAGATCGAGGGTTCGAGTCTCCGTATGGACTTCTTTATTTTCAAATGACACCCACTAACTGTCCAGGGCGCCTGTTGTATCGTGGGTCTAGGCACCATTCGACGCGAGTCGGCGAGGGAAGAAACTGTCCAACTCTTGTCGTGATACAAATGCAAGGCACGTACCGAGGTGGGGAGGGGGGGAGAAGAGCCTACGAGTATGAGTGGCCCCGGATCTGAGATACGGAGGGAGCAGGAGCAAGAAGGACGAATATAATACTCGTACGCAGGATGGAAGAAAACCAAAAACAGCGCAGTGCAGTGCAGTAGCAAAAAGGTTCACGAATCGCGGTAAATACGAGGCGTTCTTGGTTATGGCTAATGTAACAGCAGTCGCGACTAACGGGCAATATTCCAAGAACCATCACGTTTATTTTTTATTTTTATTAGGCCTTTCGATTCTCAGCTCGAACGTCAGTAAGTTTGCCGAGATGGCTAAAAACCGCCAACAGCAGTGATATCATACCACTAAGAAAACAAACATGGTTGACACACCACAACTTCTCATGATGGCTTGATTCCAGGAAATTTCTGCGACCACCGGAAAGCACAGCAGTCTGGTATCGACAGCGGATAGCGACCAGGCAGCGAAAATAAACTAAAATATGCACGATGTAGGCGCCAAAACTATGTATGGGCTACGTACGTACGACAACTTTTTAGCTCATGGGCGCCAAAGGACGCTGATTTCGGGCGTGACAAACGGCACACCGCTTTTGCGCTTGTGCACGACACGGGCCCGCGGTCGGAGATAGCCAAACATCAAATGAAACGTACGCCACTATCGCTGACGATACATGGACATGAACACGCTGCTATAATACCGCTGTTGCGGTTCGACCACGACCGCCCTGTTATACGAGGCATGGACTGACCAAGCAACGCCATACAGGTGTCATGACACATCTATGAGGCTTGGACTGACCAAGCAACGCCACACAGGTGTCATGACACATATTATCAGTTTCTGTGTATGCCATTAGTTGATTAAGTTGTACAGTTTGCGTAACTTGGGGGGCCAGAAGGGTTGCATAATAGAATACTCGTACTCGTGTTATATGATACCACTGAATATTCCCGGATCAACCTGGACCAACCTCCAAGTCCGACCGAACAAAACAGTGAGCAGTTTCGAAAGGGCGCTATGCTATAGCGCCCGTTCCTCTTGAGTCGTGAGACCAAACAGTGAGCAGGTTTCGAAAGGGCCACTTATAGCGCCCGTTCCCCCTTGAGACGTGAGACCGCTCGTGGACCCGTGCTACTACAGCAGCACGATTAGTGCGGCAGAGTGCTGCTATAGTGCGGCAGAGAGGGCACTTTTCGGCCAAACAGTTACCGGTTCACAGGGCTCCTCGCCCAAGAAACTGCTCAATAGATTGGCGGCCCCTTTCGTATTGACCTTTCAATTTATACTTGGTATTTGCGACTAGCCATACCATCGAGATTTGGTAATCGGGTATATAGCGCGTACCTGGTACACTTGTTTCTCGACATCGGGTTTTGGGCGGAGGTATATACCTCTCAGTGAGGCACGCTCCCCGAGGAAAAAGTGGTATTACACCCCCCCCTACTGCACTTAACTATGCCCCACACAAACCGGTATGCTGTGTATCATAGCGGCCGTTCCGACCCGAGATTGCTGGTCACTGGCGAGAGATGCATGCATACAAATATTTCCCAACAACCTCCAGCCTTCTCCGCTAACCGTAAGTCAGACTACTGCTGCTGAAACATGAAAAGTAAAATCTACTGCTGTATGTAGTACGTACCGTTCGTTTCGTGGTGCAATACAACAGCACTCGTAATTTTTCGTCAACTACCTCCAGGACGTACATACATATAGACCAGAGCATACCGCCATATTTAACACTATGGTTGAGCCACGCTTGTGTACCAGACCGAGAGGCATATCCCTATACACGTAACCATTGCTGTTTGGGACATGGGGCTATTAAATATAAATAGGATGATATAGCGTAGCGTATCCTCCAACCATGGTATCGATCGAGTAAGTGGTAATCAGTAATCAGCCTTCAATTGTCCCACGAAAAAACCTCCAACGCAAGGGTATTTATAGAGACAAATTCCGAAAAGAGCATGATAAGACCCCTCATTGTGCAGTCACCGCGGCGGCGCATGTTACGATGCTTACGAGCACGTCAGCAGCCACCACGGAACAGACCATCAGCGGCCTGCCTTCCTGCCCTTGGGTCCTTCGCCGGACCGACGAAAAAACAAAACGGAGAGCTCAAGCGCCCCTTCATTCACACTGTTGCGCTCCGAAGCACCTTCATACCGTATACCGTACTACTGTACAGTAGTTTACACCTACATATTTTATACAACACAGTACAAACAGCAGGTGTGTGGTATCTGGTATGTGATACCGGTGTATAGACTGAAGAACGAAGAGGGAACTACTTTAAAGCTACTCGTTCGTACAGCAGGACGAACAGACGAATACACCGACTCTTACCACGCGAACGTTTGGCGAGATACCTACACACTACGAATATAATATACTCGTATATGTATATTTTCTGGAAGGTGCGAGGCCGGTTCCTCCTCCAGCCGCCGGCGAAATCTTGCGCCGACCTGTACACGTTTAAACTTTTCACCCAAGTACATACCGGTACACCTGGTACATAATAACAAGTAAGTGGACTACAGGTAGTACAGCAGTCGAATCAAAACGCCGTTGACAGCAGTACCATCAAAACGTCAAAAGTCAAAACCGGCACCAGGTACGTACTCGTATACCCTACAACAAACTTTGCACATACGTATATACATGTAACGTACATACCAGGCATAACCGCTACACTCCTATTAGGGGGGGGCATAGTAAATACTACTGTAGTGAATAGGACCTGCACACACACGGTGCACACAAAAACCTACATATTTCCCTACTTTTACCAACAATATTTGGTCCCCTATTTACTAGTGTTTACTATGGCCCCCCGTAACACAGTAACACTTCAAAATAAAAAATAAAACCCCCCTGAATTACGACAGAGAAACCCCGTTGACAGCAGTAGTAGTAGGTACCGCATACGACGTATATATATACACATAAAACACATTTAAAGCCCTCACCCTGCGTGCCACAGATTTTCCCGAGCTGCCACGCCATCGCTTTGATGCTATCCCAGCTCACGGGATAACGGTTCTCGCACATCCAAACGACGTGCTGGTAAAGCTCCCCTTCGACGTCCTCCGGCAAGCTTATCGTCCGAGAAGGAGTCGTCGGCTAAAGCGAAATCAAACAAAAATTCACCCATGGCGGCGGCGGCGGCGGGGGGGGGGGGGTGTACTTCATTTTCATGCATGGCCGTAGTCGTATGACCATAGAGACCCTCGCATCCCTACAATGCCGGGACGGAGCATGTCGGGTTTTTACCACATTGCTAGGACCAAGCGCGAAGGCGGCCGGGGGGGAGGGGGGAGAGGGGAGAGACACGGCGCCGACAAGAAAAATCAAATATCGTTCTTGTGTAAATTTTCATTTCGATACTCGTATTGTCCTGCTGAAATCTATCATTCACAGGTCATCATACCTGGTACCTTTCATGTGTATAGGCATTACAAGCAAGTTGTTTTTTAGTGCTCCGTCCGGTGCTGTTGTCCTGTGCCTCGAGTTCGTATAGTTTTTATAGGTCGTAGCCTACCACACAGCAGTGTGTGACACAACTTAATAAGAAGTTCGAACGCGTAAGGCAGGGTGTGTCCTACTCTAGTATCAGTATAAAAATGAAGATTTTTTTTATCGTAATCTAAAATCGAGCCTGGAACTGTGAACTCCAAAATTAATTACTGGGTTATTTAGTGCTGCTGTCGCGCGCTGTATATATACAACAGCAGTTAGCAGTAGTAGTAGTGTTCGACCGCCGTGGTCGAGCCGCAGCTCTTTGGAGAGCCCTCGGCATCTTGGCATGTGGCATGTATCATACGGGTACGCGTGGGCGCGTCCGGCTGTTTGGCTGCATCTTCCTCTAGCGCTGAGGCTAGTCGTAACCAACCATAACTGCATGGCCAAGCAGCACCGTCGTACGCACGACAAATCGGATGAATTTGGGCGTTCCGTGTCTGTTGGTCTCTGCTGTTGTGCTTCTCATGCAGCAGTATAACCATGTATATCATATAAGACGCACTGCTGCAAAACACGCAAGTGCGTATCATATCACACGGAAGTATACACGTAAAACAGCAGCAGCAGCAGCAGCAGCAGTGATGCGATCAGTACTGCCTGTGTTAAGATCTGGCAAACGCCTGTCTGTTGACTGCACACGCAAAAGGTACCGACGGGTCGTCCCGAGCCAGCCAGTCAGTCGCTCACATGGTCTGTGTACGTATATATACTGCATACCTGGTACACAGCAGTAGTATTATAGCAGTTGTTGTATGATAACCCTCACGGGGCCCAGCAGGAAAATCAACCAAACACGTCACGATGGTGTTATCAACCGTCTATTATCATTATTATCATTATTATCATTATTATTATTATTATTATTAATATTGTGTGTGTGTTCTTCACATTAAACCTTCCTTTCTACCCGTCGACATCCAGCACACCCAGTGTCCGTGCCGATTCTTCATCCTAAAAAGGTACCAGTTCTGTGGTCACAAAACTACGACACAGAGATACTACACTCAGTGCAGTAAGCAGAGCAGACAATGCAACGCCATATACGACAGGCAAGACCTACCCTGCTAGCAATCCAGGTGCATGCAAGAGAAAAAAAGAGAAAAAAGAAAAAAGCGAAAAGAAAAAATAATAAAAAGTAAATATACTGAAGCAAATCAACAATCAAGCAACCAAATAAAAAGCATGACAAAAAAAGAAAGAGTCGTGCTTCTCCCAGAGGAGATGCGACCTCCAATAAAAACCAAATGAAATGAAAGAAAATGAAATGGACCGAAACAGCGCCAACAGAGCAAGACTGAGAACGACAGGATAGGACAGCCAGCCGGAGCACACCAAAGGCCAGCCGAGGCAGGTTTGTGCCCATAGTACAGGCAGGTTCTACCAGCTAGTCGGTCTGGCACCTACTCTGTTTGCCGTCTCTTTCCTGCTTTCGTCCGTCCTGGTTTCCCTATGACCCCCCCCACCCTCCGTCTCCCTTCCCTTGGGCGCCACCCATACAACCGGTACGTGGCACTTCCAACTCAATTCCGTTTCGTTCTCGTGTAACACACGAGAGTCCCGGAAAGAGAACGGGGAATGTAGGGAGCGCGCAACAGCAGCACGAGTGGCATTATGCTGCTGCGCACATATCGGAGGTCGGAACGGAGATCTCCGTGCCCTGCTACGAGTATACCAGGCATACAATAGTTCGGGCACATATACCCTACCCCAGCAGCCGGGGCTCCTTCGTGTGGCTGATGCTATATATATATGCTATACACAGATGTATACATGCATATACATATATATATGCTATATATACATACATACTATACAGACATATATATGCTATAATATATAGACATATGTGTTGGCCGCGTAGCCATTATGGAGGTCGCCTCCTCAGATGATGTTGGCCAACCCTGCTCAAGACCCCGACACGGCCGACATCATCTGAGGAGGTGACCTCCATACATACTTCAGTATATATGCTATATATACCTGGTACAAGGTTCCCCGTCGGGATTGTGTGTGTTCTTCACATTAAACCTTCCTTTCTACCCGTCGACATCCAGAACACCCAGTGTCCGTGCCGATTCTTTTATCCTAAAAAGGTACCAGTTGTGTGGTCACAAAACTACGACACAGAGATACTACGCTCAGTGCAGATTGTGGTTGACCTGAAATCCCTGGGATGACGCAAGCTGAAAAGGGGGGCACACAGCAGGCGTTCATTCTTACTGTAGTATAATACCAGCTACGAGTACGTACACCAGCAGTAGCCATCGAGCAAGAACGAAGAACATAACAAAAAAATCTCTTGAGAGCTTCGTACGTAACGGAAAGAAAAGTACAAAGCCACCGGGCAAGTAACACCAACCAGCCCAAACGAGTTAATAGTGAGTTCTATATGTATTATATAATCGGCACTTTTGTTCGACATGATTTCCCCTTCCCTCCAAGTCTATGGGCTATGACCCTCCAATTGTTTTTTGGAGGGTCATAGACCATAGCTCCGAGTTGTATTACTACAGTTATTGTTGTTGTCTTCGTCTCCACATCAAACCATTATTTCTACCCAACCCACTCCATTGTCCGTACACAATCTTCATCCCAGTATACGATATTTCGAGTGTATCGTACGATATACCAGTATACAGCAGTAGTAGCGGTCCCTACAATTTATAGTGCCGGTTGCCCGCTATGCAAAGTGCCTACGGATTCGCTTGGCACATGGGATTCACCAGTGTAGTAGTCTGCGGAGTAGTGCCGGTTGCCGCCATAGTGCCGGTTTTGTTGGCTGGCGCCTACATACCGACACTATAGGCACTACAGAGACACCACTACTGACTGTACAGATATTTATTTGTACTCGTACGAGTTTTGTGGACAGAAGGCACAAGTCACAAGCGATATACCAGACAGATAAAATAAGCAGACAGCGAGGTACTGCTGTGCGTGTTTGTATGCACGCATGCTTACTGCACTGAGCGTAGTATCTCTGTGTCGTAGTTTTGTGACCACAGAACTGGTACCTTTTTAGGATGAAGAATCGGCACGGGTACTGGGTGTGCTGGATGTCGACGGGTAGAAAGGAAGGTTTAATGTGAAGAACACACACACGGAATGTCAAGCGTGCGGGATACGAAAGAATACAGGTATGTAAATTATGGCATATATATTAATATGATGACACGAGGTATACCGCTGTAGAAAATATATTCGTATTCGTTGTTCATTGAAACCAGGAGGATATTCCCAGAAATATCATGTATTTATGTTTCATTGGCACACAGGTTGTTATCCTCCCACGCTTTTTTTTTTTCTTGTCTTTTTTCTCTTTCATGCACCTGGATTGCTAGCAGGGTACGTCTTGCCTGTCGTATATGGCATTGCATTGTCTGCTCTGCTTACTGCACTGAGCGTATTATCTCTGTGTCGTAGTTTTGTGACTACAGAACTGGTACCTTTTTAGGATGAAGAATCGGCACGGACACTGGGTGTGCTGGATGTCGACGGGTAGAAAGGAAGGTTTAATGTGAAGAACACACACACTTGCGACGCACGACTCACTCGTACCGCAAGCATGCAGTACTCGTGTGCAGGTTATGGCTTAGCTTATGTCTCTCTCGAAGGTTGTGACCGCAAAGCTTGTACTGTACATACCAGGTGCCATTTATGTATTGCCTAGTTTACGATTCGAAGAATCAGCATGGACACTGGGCGTGCTACATGTCGATGGGTTCGGGTTAGCGTTTCGGGTCCCGGTACCATACATGCCTACCGGTACCTGACATTTGCACAAACACAAAAGGGATCAACTGGCGAGAGCGCCTAATGTGGGTAGGCGCGATTCGACGATAGTTGACGAGGGAAGAAAGGGCTGAAGTGAAGTCTTCTCGCGATAAAAAAAAGCAAGGCATGGACCGTAGTGGGGAGGGGGGAGGAGAGAGAGCCTGCTACGTGACCCCGGATCTGAGTTACGACTGTTAATAGGAGGGACGAAAGAAGGGAGAGGCTAATACATGAGAAGGGCGGAGATAATGAATGGGATGGACGAAAAATAAACAAATACTGCTGCACCTGGAGTTGTACAGAACCACTCTTTCTTTTTTTGTCATGCTTTTTTTTGGTTGCTTGATTGTTGATTTGCTTCAGTATGTTTACTTTTTATTATTTTTTCCTTTTCGCTTTTTTTCTTTTTTTCTCTTGCATGCACCTGGATTGCTAGCAGGTTAGGTCTTGCCTGTCGTATATGGCATTGCATTGTCTGCTCTGCTTACTGCACTGAGCGTAGTATCTCTGTGTCGTAGTTTTGTGACCACACAACTGGTACCTTTTTAGGATGAAGAATCGGCACGGACACTGGGTGTGCTGGATGTTGACGGGTAGAAAGGAAGGTTTAATGTGAAGAACACATACACCAGTGAGAGGCACTCACTCTGTACTCGTACAGTATACGAATAGTTACTTAGATAACGACGTAGCAGCAGTAATCTTCATCAAAACCTTGATACCAGGTACCGGCATATATGTACTGTATACAGTATCCAACTGTAGTACAGCCAGTATAAAACTACTGTAGTACAGCAGAATGCGGGTGCTGGTTGTATAACGTATACTATAGTCGAGAATATCGAGCAACACGAACGGTTTGATGTGAACCACACACAAGCCGCCTTTTGTCCTTTTGTTGCTTTTTTTCTTTTTTTTCACAATAAGGAGCAACAAAGCCGAGGGAGCGAAGCGACTGAGGCTTCATTTTCTGAAATACGTCCTCTTGCAGTAGTGGTCCCTATATAGTGCTAGTGAAATCACTTGGCACAGATGGGATTAACCAGTGTGGCAGTGTGTGAAGTAGTGCCGGTTGCCGCTTTAGTGTCGGTATTGTTGCCTGGCGCATGCATACCCGCATTATATAGGGCCCACGGCTGTATACGGTCGTCGGGTGCAAGGGTGCGTCTATAGGGGGGAAGGCACGCGAACGGAAAATAAATTCGTAAATAAGACGAATCCAACGGTACAGACACCCGTTGCAGAGTGAGCTTTTTCATGGGTTTGGAAAACATGACTTTTGTGCGTCCGTCCGTCGTTCGTTTATATAGTACCAATGGAGTACCTTTTCAGACCGTTCGACACGCTCACAGCACCGATCACCGACACGGCCACGCTCTCAGTTATACACACACGAAACATAGCAGCTCCTGCCTTCGCTGCGAGCCCTGTGCAGTTTAGCGAGGAAAGTGTGGCTGACTCTGTAATTTCTGGCGCCTGACCCCGGGTAGGGATGATGCATGCCCACCGCACCCCAACAGAGCGCCAGAGGCAGTTTTGACCACTTAAGACTACGTACAGCCAGCACAAGAGTTCCCACAGCTGACGAGTACGCAGGGACCTTCTTCCACGCTACAGAGGGCTCGGTGCGCGCGCGCGCAGAGCTCGTGGGGCTCCATGTGTGGCGGTGTGCGTGTGAGCTATGGATTGCGTCTTGGCCTTGACCCGGCTTCTCAATCCCACATCACGCCCAACACAAACAGTCATTACTACTACTGCTGTAATAACGCAAGGATGTGTAATACCGGTATCAGGTTCTCAGTGGTTATCAAAATCACATGGGGTTTGCATTTTTTTTTTTTGCGGTTTCGATATTTTTGTGCTCGTCCCCGGTGGCAAACACCTCCACACAAGAAACCCGTTTTGTTTTGGAATCATAGACCACTCTAACCCTATATATCATTTAGATTGAAGCGCTTCCATATAGTTGGGAGGGTGCTAAACTATAGAGTAGGAGGCAGCCAGGCGCACAGGGGTGCAAATTGAGCGGTTGCTCAACAGGGGATAATAGCGACCCCCCCTCGCGCTTGGTGCAAGCAATGCCTGCCTGGTTGGTGAAAACCCAACGTGCTCCGTCTCGGCGTTGTAGGGATGCGAGGGTCTAGGCCATACGACTACGGCCGTGCACGACATGAGTACACCCCCCCTCGTTCAACCTCCATTTATTTTTGCCAGCGATTATTTGCGAGTGGAATCGGCATCTGGCGGTTTTGCAGCTTTACCGGGACGTCCTCACTTGTTACATTTGCGGTATTGCGCATCCCTGTTGGTAATACGAACGCTTCCACCACGGCCCTGGCCGGCGCTGACAAACAACCAGGACCCCTAATGCATAACACAGCAGGGCCCAGTGCACGCGGGTAAAGCTCGTGGGCATTCATCACAGAGTAGTTGTGTCGTGCTGTGCGTTTGTGTTGGTCGACCTACTACTGTAGTGGGGATAATGCGTTTCAAGTTTGATCTTTGTTTCAATTCAGTAATTCAGTGATCAAGTGAAGCAAGTGAAGCTCGAATCGGGGGTTTCCATCCATTTTCCGCAGCGTTGCTTGCTGGGCTTCCGGGGTTTGAATCAGGCAAAAGATCAATTCCCACCGCACCCACAACCGCAATGTAGGAGTGCACGGCTGCTACTCTTTGTTGTTGTTGCTGGTGCTGCTGCTGGGCCAATGGTTATGGTGGTTTGCCCTTCTTTCTCGCTCCCTCCTAATTCAGACCCGGGGTCACGCATGCTAGTAGGCTCTTCTCCCCCCTCCCCACTACGGTACGTGCCTTCTGCATGTTTAAAGCGAAACAAAATCAGCCCTTTCTTCCGTCGTCGATTCGCGTCGAATTACGCCTACCCACGACGCTCTCAGTAGTTGATTCAAGTATTAATACTCGTATATATATTTAATGCAAATTAACAATCCCATGATCATACCGTGGGGTTCGAACTCCAGGATCAACGGTACGAGCTAATACATGGTAGAATTTGAGGCCAACCACTATAAATAGACCAACGGGTCGACCTTATGTATAACTACGATTGTATGATTTATACAAAACAACAACCAACGCAGCAGTACGATGCAGTCATGAGCACCTGTCACGCTCCTCGTTCCCACCCTTCCTACATTCTTCCCTTCTTCCCCTCGCTGCCCCGGCAAGGCTTTTGGTTTGGCATGGCCCATACCGAGGGGGGGGGTCTTTCTCGCGAGCAAGGCTAGACTCACCCTCAAGCGGACCGATACCTTGTTGCTGCGCACCCGCCGCGAAGCGTGTGCAGTGGTGGAGCTGGGTCGGCACTGGTGCGTCAGGCGCAAAAGTTCAGATGCACGGGCCTTTTTGGCCGTCGGTGTAGATAGCAATGTCCATCTCACTTTGTGCGCGGAGGCAGACGCCATCAGAAAGGTGGACGGACACTACGTACACGGCCCTAGGTGTGTTTGCTAGAGGGAGCTGTACTGTCTCAGTAACCTGGCTTCGCCATCAAAGGAGGAGAGGACGTGTGGCGACGAGCTGAAGATTGGGCTGGTTGACCCCTTCGGCGCGAGAATATTTATTTTCCAGACCAATCACCATGAGTGCAACGAGGGAGAAAGCGAGGAACCGACTGGGAAGGACAGCAACGAGGGCGTGTACGGACGGAGCGGGTCGAGTGTGGTCGTGCTAGGACTGGCCAGAGCAGCACCGGAGCAGCGGCGCCGGAGCTCGCCGGAGCAGCGTCACCGGAGCAGCAACACCGCGGAGCCTACGGACGACAACGACCCGTGGCGCACGGACAAACATTATTTTTGCTGACAACTATTTCGTTTTTTCCGCTGAATGTTGGTATATTAGGTCTGTGTGGATGACGTAACTGGTTTTGTAGAGAGACGCGGCAGAGATGGCGCGGATACCCCGGGTACCTTAATTGTGTGCCTGCATCGTGGAAGACCCCTTCAACGTGGAACGGTTCCTATTCAGTGTCGATGGTTATAATGCTGTGCCTAACACAGACGTTCAGGATAGATTCGGGTAATTGGCAATTAACGTGATGGCTTTGGTTGGCTGTTCTTTTTCACTGTGTGCCCGCGGACTGTCATTCTGGCAGCACTTCAGACAGAGGCTGCGTGCTCCATCTTGTTCCCACACCTACCGTGTGTTTTTGTACAGACAGCACTTCAGACAGTAGTTACGCTGTAGTCGGCAAATTCATTGGTAAAGAGTGGGAGGAGGGGGGGGTGTACTCATGTCGTGCACGGCCGTAGTCTATTACCATAGACCCTCGCATCCCTACAATGCCGGGACGGAGCACGTTGGGTTTTCACCAACCAGGCAGACATTGCTTGCACCAAGCGCGAAGCGCCGTGAGGTATTGGGCGAGTCGCATGGAGGGTGAGCTGCATCCTGCTAAGAACCGCCTCTGAGGCGGACTTGCATATGGACGACAGCTTCCAATGAGATTAATTTAATTTCTGGTGTGGCCACTTCCAGACACGTGAGTATCTTCGGAGCCTATTCAACTTTTTTTCGGACGCATGTTTCATCTATGTAACTGCCTCGCGGATGCCTTACCATATTAACACTACGTGATACGACCATTCCCCTTGTGCGGAGCAAAGGTTCTCCACCCCGCACAAATGATCTACTCGACCGCCAGCTTTGGTGACCGCCAAAAAAAAAAAAAAACGGCACCCTGGTTGTCTAGCTCACGCAGGAGTGGCGTGTTTTACAGCGTCGTTGCCAACCGACGCAACCCAACCTATAAATATATCATATATTATATTGGGGGGGGGAGTGGGAGGGGGGGGGGGGGGGCGATGCTGCTGTAGTCGAATGGAGATTGCGGGCGTGTAGTTCAGTTTTGGACACGCATAACATGCTGTAGGGATTTTAGGTGTACCTCTTCGGGCTTGTGTATCCTTTCCTTGCTAAGTGTGCGTGTTCTTTACGATTCTCTGATGGCTCTAGCACTTTTGTGACCACGGGCTGTGATCTTGCTAGATTAGACTAAAGGGATTAGCAACTAAAACGAGTTTAATGTGAAGACAACAACAACAACATGCATTTACAGCAGTACGAGTACTGCTGTTGTACCGACAACGAGTGCGTCAAATACTATACTCTCAGGGCGTACTCTCATGTACCAGGTACTACAGCAGCAGTGGGTCGTAGTGGTTATTATTGGTGGGAGCAGCCACCGGTCGGCACCTGTATGTGCAACTCGCGTTCTTGTACCCTCGAGTTTTTCAGGAGATCGTGGGAAGGGAGGCGATGGCATGTCTATCGCAAAACAGGAATGACATTTCTACTGCAGATGCCCACGAGTAGTCTACTCGTATAGGAATGATATATAGATGGTGATACAATTAACTTAGTCAAGACCTTTAACTAACTTAACTAATTCATTACCTCTAACTACATTTTGTTTCAACTGTTAAGGTATATAAGTAAAACAAAAATTGCTCGAGGACGACAAACACAGCAGTACTACAAGTAGTAGTAGTAGTACATCGTGTACGTATAGGTATACGTACATACACCGCCGTACTGCTGTGTGTTCTGTTGTGAAACACTCCGGCATACCTGGTGTAACATATTCACACCCTGGACAATAGAATAGTCTAATGATCTATTAATAGTTTCCTATTACAATTGATTGGCAATTGTGGTCGCCAATTCCAATTAATTGGAACGCACCGAGCTCTATGGTAGACAATTTCTATTAACAGACACCCACCAGGCCCTGTTGTCCACCCAATTTATGCTAATATACACCCATCTACATTAATGGTTGAAGTAATTGCTATTATTAACAGTTACCAACGAAATCCCATTGGTGAACTCATAGTCTATTGAAACTCGTATAACATCCCATTCTATTGTAACGCTAATGGACAATTGCAGAATATTTTCGGTGCCAATGGTGCTGGCAATTCCATTTATAACTTATATTCTCCTAAATAAATTGTGCTGACAATTCTATTTAATTGACACCCCTCTAAATAAATTGTGCTGGCAATTCCAATCAATTGACATCCTCCCAAATAAATTGTGCTGGCAATTCCATTTAATTGATATCCTCCCAAATAAATTGTGCTGGCAATTCCATTTAATTGGCGTAAATGGAATTGCAATTGTGCTGGCAATTCCATTTAATTGACATCCTTCTAAACTAATAGCGCGGGCAATTCCATTTAATAGGCATCTTTCTAAATTATTGTCCTGGCAATTTCATTTATTTGGCAGGCTTCGAAATAAATTGTCCAGACAATCAGACATTTCCATTTATTAATAGTAGACAATATTATGGTATGATAATAATAATAATATTATGTTACCGGTCGATTGATTCCGGACGCTGTAATTGGAATTTGACACATCAATGTACGTATGCACGAGGAAGTTATTTCTTAAAGTTGCAAAGTCAAACGATTCGTGAGGCTGTCTAGCGATTGGAATTGCCGGACCGGTTGATTCATGAAGCAGTCTATTAATTGGAATCGACCAGAGAACATATTTCGGAGGATGCCCTTTAGATTAAATATATCGGACAAAATGTTTGGCGGCCGATTAATCACTAGGAAAATGTTTTTACATTCCCTTTCTGCTTAAGCCTTGGACAGTAGGCATCGCAATAGACTACTGCGCCTACAATAGACCCACCGAAAAGTCTATTAAATGAAATTAGGCGGACAATTGATCCGTACCATATTGCCGCAATTGGAATTGCAAAGACAACAACATATTTAGTCCACCTGCTAATTGGAATTGCTTAGGCAATTGTTTTAGAGCTCTGTTAATTAACTGGAATTGTCTCCTGCAATTTTTTCGCTCCGGAGACTCCAATACTCTATTACTTCTTCAATAGGATATGGGACCTACCCACAATGGACTATTGCTTTTACAGTACATCTTCGGGAAGTCCATGTAGTAAATGGAATTGGTCGAGATACTGCTTTCGTGGTGCATCTATTAATAGGAATGGTTCGGCCAATAGGTTTGTGTCCTGGCCTTCCAATAGATATTGTTTCAGCAATTATTTTCTGGTCTTCTCTCACAATTGGAATGGTTCAATCAAACCGCTTCTGCTCTCACCTTCCAATTGGATTTTTTTCAATAATTTCGTTCTGTTCCTTTCTATGAATAGGAATGGTCGGATCCATAGGTTTCTGCCCTGACCTTCCAATTGAAATTGTTTCAACAACTAGTTTCAGGTCTTGCCTATCAATAGGAGTGGTTTGGTCAATAGGTTTCTGTGCTGACTTTCCAAATTAAATTGTTGGTTGGATCAATAGGCCTTGTCCTGACCTTCCAATTGTTAATTAGTGTTCGAAAAAAATTTCTGACCTCGACAATTTCAATTCATAGACCGTACTTGAAATCATGGTTGGACAGTTTCAATTGGTGGACAACACTCGAAACAAATTGGCTATACAAACCCGACTGATAGATCTCGCTCGAAATAATTTGACTGGGAAATCCCAATTAATAGAAATCACTCGAAATCATTTAGTTGGACAATTGCATTTAATAGATAGCATTTTAGATCAAGTGTCTCGGCAATTCCAATTAATAGCCAGCACCCAAATCAATTGTAGACACAATTCCAATTAGTAGGCAGCACCCAAAATCAGTTGCCCGGACAATTTCAATTAGTATCCTTCAATCGAAATCATTTGGTTGGGCAAATCCAACTAATAGACAGCATCCGAAATCAGTTGTAGCCAGAATAGAATATTGTAATAGGAATGGTCCAAATAATTGCGCAGGCAATTCCAAATAATTGACAGCACCCAAAATCAAATGTCTGAACAATTCCAATTGGTAGGCAGCATCCAAAATTAGTTACCCGGACAATTGAAATTAATATACTTCAATCAAAATATTTGGTTGGGCAATTCCAATTAATAGACTACACCCAAAAATAATTATAGACACAATAGACTATTGAAATAGGAATTGTCCAGGGTGTGAACATATCATACACGCCAGGTAAAACAACAGCAGTGGTAAATGTATTTGGCGTTCTCAAAGTCTCCAGTACGTATATACGCGTAGCTTATACGCGTACAATGTGTTCAAAGATGTATTCAGTATTCAGGTGCAGTTTCGGCTCCCTCTTACTACCCGAGGACATTTTCCGACGGCGGGCGACCACACAATATACATTTTTCAACAAGTTCTCAATTCATTAGACCCGATGCAAGTATATGATACCGTACCTGGTACGTACTACTGCTGTATTTTTCTAGGGGACCAGCGGGGGGCACGTGATCCCACTGGGACCATCCGTGCTCTAGCTCCAACCTCACCACTTTGTAAAAGTGTTTTTTCTGAACGATCGTCGCCCGTCTCGGCAGAGACAGCCCCCGAAAAGCGGCACAAGGCACAACGGACACGAATTGCACACATATATGTGAGATTGGACTTTACGACCATCGAGCACACACAGAAACTCATAGTGTACCAGGCATGTGCAATACACAATGTACCACAGGTACGTATGATATGATATGTATGGTACTGCTGCGTGTCTCTCTTTGGCGAAAAACATTACTGTAGTATCATACAACCCGTCGTGTCTGCCCCCCTTGTTATATACCGACCTGGTATTCATATATTTTTTCTTCCCAATTATTATGTTCGCCCTTCTTTTCTCTCTCCCTCCTACTGATACTCGCATATAGTACTGAGTAAACAGCGCCACGCATCCGTCGCGGGGGGTGCACAAGGGAATGGGAAGGGAGGGGGCAACAGTCGTACAGAAACCGCGGTTGATGAAAGCAGGAGGGAGACAGCCGACAGGATAGCAAGGTACCAGGCTGACTAGTAAGTCCCGCCTAGACTACCCGTGCCGCGCACCTCTGTAGCTGCTTCGAACGCGGCTCTGTTGTGTTGTGTTTGTTTGTTTTTGTTTTTGTTTTTTTTTTTCCGTTTCGTTTCGTTTTCTTCAGTTTCGTTGTTACTCTCGTTCTTATCACTGTGATGAGGAAGAAGCACTACCTGGCTGGGTGGATGGCGAACTGGGTATTGTTTCCCTTGGTTATTTCTGGTGATCTTTTATTTTTTATTTTTTATTATTTTATGTTTTTGCTTGGTGTAACGCCTGTTGTAGCGGGCACGACAGCGATGCTACAATCCCTCGCATCATCCATTTGTTTTGGTTTATTTTTTATTTTTGCCGTGATCGCTTTTGCCTTTGTCTCTCCGCCCCCCCGAATTTTCCTAGGACTTTCTTTGGCTGCTTAGCTACGTACGTATACATTTTGTTTTTTGTTAGTTCCTCTTCTCTTTCCTGGACTCTCGTGTGAGGCACGAGGACGAAACGGAACTGAGTAGGAAGTGCCACGTATCCGTTGTATGGGTGGCGCCCAAGGGAATGGAGACAGAGGGTGGGGGGGTTCGTAGGGAAACCGCGGCGGACGAAAGCAGGAAAGAGACGGCAAACAGAGTAGGTACCAGTACCAGACCGACTAGCTGGTAGAACCTGCCTGTACTAAGGGCACAAACCTGCCTCAGCTGGCTGGAAGGTACTTTTGGTGTGCTCTGGCTGCCTGTCTTTTCCTGTCGTTCTTAGTCTTGCTTTGTTGGCACTGTTTTTTTTTAAGGTACCAAGTTCTGTGGTCACAAAACTACGACACAGCAGAGATACTACGCTCAGTGCAGTAAGCAGAGCAGACAATGCAATGCCATATACGACAGGCAAGACCTACCCTGCTAGCAATCCAGGTGCATGCAAGAGAAAAAGAGAAAAAAAGAAAAAAAAAAAAAAGCGAAAAGGAAAAATAATAGAAAGTAAACATACTGAAGCAAATCAACAATCAAGCAACCAAACAAAAGCATGACAAAATGAAAAGAAAAAAAAAAAATGTCGTGCTTCTCCCAGATGAGATGCGACATCTAGTTAAAAGAAACCAAATGAAATGAAACAAACGATGAAAGAATTACCGANCGTGAAAAATTATATTTCCGTCCCGTCCCGTCGTGGAAAAAAATTCCGTTGAATTTTACCGTCCCGTCCCGTCGTGAAAATCTACCCCGTTGAAATTACCGTCCCGTCCCGTTGAGAAATTGTACACCAACCGTCCCGTCCCGTCCCGTCTGAAAAACCTGTTTGGTCGTCATTTTACCGTCCCGTCCCGTCCCGTCTTCATTTTTTTTCCCGCCAAACAAGTAAAAACAGTACCGTCCCGTCCCGTCTCGATTATCGAGTACCGTGATAAGCCTTGATTAATAGGCGCTCTCGACAGTCAGTTGGTGTCATTTAAAAATAAAAATCTCCATACATACGGAGACTCGAACCCCTGACACCAACCTTAGCATTCTTTGTGGTTACCTACTAGACCACCGGGGCGACCAGTATTTTAAAGTTTAACCCTTTTGGGACTTGAGACTTGAGAGGGGAAAGAAAGTTGACGGTAAAAAGTGACGGTTACAGCAAATAGTATTAATAGTAGTAACGGCCACTGCGTGATTGGGGGGGGGTGATATCATACAACGGTTGGTCCGAGTTATAAAACAGGAGTCGCCACTTCGCCACTACGCCACTACGGCACGGGCGCAACATGAACCTACGGTATATATGTACTATTAATAGTACTGCTGGGGCCTCACGCTGCTCGTGCTCGTATAATGTTGATACAGCAAACGCCAGTTGTTGTTGTTGTTTTTCCATCTCATTTAATATCTTCGCCTTTCTATTCTCTCTCCCTTTTTAGTCGTGACTCAGATGCGGGGTCACCAAGTAGGCTCCTCTTCTCCCTCCCCACTACGCGTACGGTACGCGCCCTTGGGCTTTTTTATCGCGACAAGATTTCAGCACTTTCTTCCCTCGTCAACTCTCGTCGATTTGTGCTTACCCACGCTATGGTCCATCCGGGACAGAGTATTCGCATTCACATTTTATATCATACTTACCGAGTATAACAAATAAAGTTGGACATTTGCCCCGGTGGTCTAGCAGACAACCACGAAGATGCTACAGCAGTAGTAAGGTTGATGTCGAGGGTTCGAGTCTCCGTATGTACGGAGATTTTTAATTCTCAAATGACACCAACTGCTGAGAGCGCGCATAGCGTGGATAGGCACAATTCGACGAGAGTCGACGAGGGAAGAAAGTGCTGAAATCTTCTCGCGATAGAAAGGCAAGGCACTGCCGTAGTGGGGAGGGAGAAGAGAGAAGAGCCTACTCAGTGACCCCGGAAGGATCTGAGTTACGACTAAAACGACTAAAGAGGAAGAGAGAAGAGGAGGGCGAAGATAGTAAATGGGAAGGAGAAAAATTAAAATAAAATAAAATGAAAATTGTACACCAGTATTATGTAATAGTGATCGCAAAGACAAGACGAATCGATGCTGAGATTTTGAACGAAAACAAAACTCCACATTAATAACAAGTAATTATGCAACACTGCATCAAGCAAGTAAAAAAACAGGAAGGGCCAAAATTGTCCAAAATCAGTCATTTTGGGACAAATATGAATTATCTAACCAAATTTCGTTTTCCAGAAAAATAGAAAAAGCCCTGCGCGTATGGCTGAGAGCTGAGAGTCATCGTTTCCCGCCCTCTCAATAAAAATCCCACACCCAATAAATTGATGTAAACTTGAACAAAACGACCTCCGAGATAAGTATTTTCGCCGATATCTCCGTCACTTTATCGAATGTATTTAAACCAGAAAAAAGGCAAGGCAAAAAATGTGACGAGCTATTAATAGCTAAAATACGCAGTCTAATTAATTGATGTGTGGCAACATTACAATCCACCCAAGCTTGGACCAGAAATTCATGGTTTTTTTTTTGCAAAAATCAGGCAAAATAATAACAATTAAAAAAAAAAATCGATGTGTTAATATCTCCTTATCTCTGCTATTATATCCACCCACGTCCGAGATAAGTGTTCCTTGGTGCTGGGGGGGTATTTGGGATATTTGGATATTTGAAACCGGACGGACTGCATGTGATCGTTGTTTTGGTCGCTATGTCGGGGTCCCAAAAAGGTACGTACCACTCTGGGCGTAAATATAAGAACCGCTTGGTATTCATATTGATGTACAAATGGTCCTTATATTCCCGCCCAGATTGGTATCCTTTTACTATTTACGTAATACTTATATATTTACCCGAGGAACATGTGTATTGATGATTGATACAATACGGTAGTCATCGGGCACACGATCTCGATGCGATTTCACAAACGTGTCTAGAGAAAGCTCGCGGTAGATCTCCCCGCGTAGGCACAACCCTTATTTACAAATATTACTTGTTATTTGTTTAGTACATAGTATATACCAGATACCTGGTACCAGGTATATATGTATTTAGTGTCCGCACAGCGATCTACTCTACTGCTACTGCTGTACGTAGTCTTTCCAACTTTCCAAGCACAGTGAACCCACAGGGCACCAACCGAGCAGGCCTCTCGTTAGGGCTAGGACTACAGTAGCTACGTAGGGCTATAGATGCCGGTCGCCCCGGTGGTCTAACTGGTAGCCACGAAGCCTGTAGGGCCGGATGTCGAGGGTTCGATTCTCCCCATGGAGGTTTTTATTCTCAAATGACACCGACTGTCGAGAGCGCATATTATAGCGTGGGTAAGCAAAATTCGACGAGAGTTGACGAGGGAAGAAAGTGCTGAAATCTGCTCGTGATAAAAATGCAAAGCAAGAACCGTAGTGGGGGAGGAGGGAGAGGAGCCTACTTTGTGACCCCGGATCTGAGTTGCGACTACAGTAGGGAGGGAGAAAGACGGAAGTGCGAAGATAATGAATGGGATGGGGGAAAAAAAAAAAAAAAAAAAATAGAGTTCCGGGTCGGGGTGGTGTGGTGGCCGCTTTTTAGCTGACTCCGAAAATATTAAAGGGCTTTAGCCAAAATCAGGTACACCTGGTCACTTTGGTGCCAAAAACAGGTACTACACTAAAACCAAGTACAAATCACACGCTAGGACACCTCTCATTGGCCAGCCTCACATCGTACCTGCTTTTGGCATAAAATGGTCAGGTACACCTGGATTTGTCTACTTTGTTTAGCTTTCAACTGATTTTGGCGAATTTTGAGCCAATCAGAGGCCATACGTACACTGTCTCCTATACGCCCGACACGAAGACATCACCACACTACGTACATACGACCCGCCACAACGACTACAGAACGTATCATACGCGCGCATACAGCACAATGGACCTGTTGTAATATACCAGGTATTACTTACTGCTGCTTGCTGACACGGTACGGAAAGCGAGCAGTTCAATAACTCGATGTTTTGTTCGTATGCTGTCAACGTGGCTACGACTATATACATACGTACCTGGTACAAGAATACGGAAACACACGTCGTAGGAGTGAGTGTGATCACGAAATCAATGAAAGCATATGACAGATATTAATACCCGTACTGAAAATAACATACAACATTTATCAAGAGTTTGGAGGACACACACATTCGCTATCATTCTGCTGTTCAGGCGCAAATTAAAAATTATGTTTGATTATTTCTCACAGCCAAAAAGTTTTGAAAAACACCGTTCGTGGCGTGCGTTTTTTACTTGGTTTTAGTATATACCTGATTTTGGCTCAAATGGATCAGGTATACCTGATTTTGGCAGTTGCCCTATTATAAATGTATACGAGTACCAGGTATACATTACCAGGTACCCTGGTATACAGCAGTAGGTGAAAACGATATACAAGAGATCTCACGTTTCTGCCAACCAGTTTCGCCCACTATCGACCGTAAGGGGCCGACACCAATTCTGACCAAAGGAACGTTGGCATATAAGGGACCTCCAATCCCGAACGCAGCAGGGTCCCTCGAGGTACTACTCTGTGCTACAAATACTAAGTTCTCATATATACCAGTAATATTACCTGTCGTCTCCGACCTGGTATACTTGTAAAGCACACGCACCAACGCTGGATGACAGCAAGTCAAATTGATTTGGCTGGCTTGGGTTGGTTCATAGTTCACACTTGACACCTTTTATGATACCAACGCACAAAAGTTGACCACAGTTACAAATGTCCAACTGCGCCAGTTCGTACATATTAGTAGCGACAGCTTTGCTGGTATATACCAGGTATGATCGCGTCCCTATTTCACGAAATTAGTTCATTAACACCTGCTATATATATATACCTGGTAATATAACAGCAGTAGTATACGAATTGTGTCCCTCTTTGAAATTAAACAAATAAATTACAGCCCGTCCCCAACCCAAACCATTTTTGTGAATATCTACGCAGTTTCTTCGCTTTCTTTGTATCATACCAGTATACATCTGTACGTATAATATCTGTCGTCAGCTTGTGTGCGTTGCTGCTCATATCGGGACAATGGGTGCACGTGACTCGAGCGGCGGCTGTTCCGCCGAGTGTGCTCATGACCCCGGGGGAGGTATATTTCCAAAAAATAGATCGCCGGTCCTGATTTCATTCTATTCGTAGCCTTCGGTCGGCGGTCGGTCGAAGATTCGGTCGACAGTCTATTCGGATATGGACGTTGAGATCCACATGCACGTTGATGTACGGTCACTTAGCACGAGTACATACTGCTGTCGATGTGTAGATCAAAGGGCGATGTGCAGATGTGCAGTCACTTCGCACGAGTACTATACTGCTGTGTAGAGCAAAAATCGAGGCTCATAACCTGAAAAGTTTATAGAGCCGAGGCCCTTGTCTCTGTCAACAGACTGATGCAGAGGTGGCACCGATCAAAGGGCGAGGCTCACAACCTGACAAGAAAAACGAGCTCCGACTACTACAGCAGCACCTGCAACTACGACGTAGTACAACAACAGTTACGACAACAGCACCGACTAGCTCGTGCCAAACTCGAGGTGTGAGCTTGCGTGCATGTTGGGAACAGTCAATACCACGACCCCGACAGCCGACAGCAGCAGCAGCATCATAATGGCAGAGATGGTGGCCGGTGACAGTACTTGCCATTGGAGAGCCGGGGAGCCTTCACGGTCGGTCGTAGATTCGGTTCAGCTCCAGCCAGCTCTAATGGGGTCCATATTTTAGGCACCGCGTAAACTAGAAATGCACACTCGCTCGTCATTATGCAACTAACTGCAGCTGAATGTAGTCCACAGCAAAACTCCACACAGGTTATAGCTTGTAGCTTGCCGCGAGCCGCGACTGCTGTCTGCCCCTGTCTGACGAGGCGTGTAGCCTGAGATTTTTTGTTCATACATCTTGTTTGGTTGGTTTGTGATGTGTTCTTTCGTGCCCAGTACGTTAGCTTTCTGTTCAATACTCGCCATCGTAACGATCTCATTTTATGTTTCTTCTGTAATGCATACTTCTAATTGTTATTTATTTTTGTCCTCTGTTCCGTAGTTCGTGACCACGACCACGGAACTTGCACGTAAGGCAGTGCCAGGTATACCTTATTATAACGATCTCCGTTCATTTTGGGAAGGATACTTGTAGTACATTTTAGCTTTATTTTTCTCTGTGCCGTACCAGCAGTTCGCGGCCACGGAACCTGCATACCGTGTAATGTGACACTTGAAAACATTTCTACAGGCTCTAGTTTGTCTTGTCGCGGTTTGGGTTTGCCGATCGTTCGTTGCACGCGTTGTTGACGTGTCAACTCCCGATTTAGTGCCTGAGTGGTTTATCTTTTATACATTCGTAGAGCAATATATATTTCGAACAATTTTATCGGACTATATACTTACCTCCATACGGCGAGCCGGTTTAGCGGTAGTACTACTGTAGGACTGGGCCGGCGAAAGTACGCGCGCCTTCAGCCCCCTATAAACAAAAAACGTTAAAATACCTAGAAAAACCCTGCATTTTTGCTTCACAGCAGCCACATTTGGACTTTCAGCTTGAGTTTTGATCCTAGCGGGGATGTCTCTTGAACGTCCCCTTTTTTGCCGTATTAGGCGGAAGAACAAGCTTTCCTGGCCGTAATCCGACCATATTACAATAGCACTTGTTCGACACTACGTCGTACGTCGTACCTGGTTTGTATGCTGTACGTATATATAAGACGCATGTGCGCATGTGTGTTTTTGGTTGGTGTGTGTTGGATGTGTCGACCAATGACACATCCCGACACATCAGTACCTGGTTATTCTGTTATCATGTTATCATCAGTACTCCAGGTGCCGATATTCGGTATCGACAATAGTGTTTGCGTAAAAATCTTTTTAGAAAAATTACCTTCCAGAAATTCCGCCGAGGTAAAAAACTTGCGGTATTTTTCTGAAAAAACGACAAGAAAATACTTTTCAGAAGTAACGATTTGGCAGGAATTTGAGGTACTCTTTGTGCTCTTTCTTCGTCGGCCTACAACGCACCGAGCATTGACCCAACGTTTCAGGCGCCATCCATGCCGAGCACTTTACTACAAACCCAACAAGCACTGCTTGTCAAATGCGGCTTGCGTTCGCGTGACACTACAACTTACGAGGCGCACTTGGGATATTCGGCTATCACCTGTGGGGCACGGAGGCCTAAAAGGGCAACCTGAGCATGACGCGCAGGTGCAACGTCAGAGATGTGCAGGTGAACCGGCGGTATGGTGCACTCTTCTCACGCAATCGGCTTAGGATTCACGGGTTGCTGCAAGTTGTGCTTAGCTTTGCGCAGCTTGCAGAGTCCGATAAGCAGGGAGAGGAGGCTCAACGGAGAGGGCGACATCATGCGGCTCTGGTAGCGGCTGTTGTGTGCAACATCTGGAAAGATCGGACAGGCCTGGGTCCATCTGTGCGAGCGCAGCTACTGCGTTTCTCGAATCTCACCGAAACCCGATCGTGGAACGACTTCCGGATGAGGCGAGAGGACCTGCCTTAACTCTTCCGTGCCCTGCAGATTCCGAAGACCATGAAGCTTAGGAACGGCTCAGCGTTTCCGGGGGAAACTGCGCTTCTCCTTCTCCTACGTCACTTGAGGGATGTGATGCTCTGGTTCTAACACCTGCTGTATTTGTGCACAACAGTATTATATAGTAGTAACCGTCCACAAGATATACTGACACAGCACGTGCTCGTACCCCACACCAGGTATACGTCTGTACCTGGCTTCATACGAAAAGTACCAATCTGGACGGAAATATAAGGTCCGTTTAAAGTTCATATGAATGCTTGTCATGTCCTTACATTCCCGTCCAGAGTGGCACCAGGTGTTAGGTACCAGGTACTCGCAGTCCATACGAGTACTCGTATAATACGAGTGTACTCGTACATGTATCATAAGAGTATTTGTTTGTAGGATACCAGAGGGTGTCCTGCTCTCGTACTCGTACGAGTACAGTCTCGTACGAGTACGACTACACACTGCATCGGAAACGGGTACCGCACTCATCTGCCTAAGAAAGACTGAGATAGAGGCCACTTGGGTGTGATGCCTGGTGTGGTGCTGTGCGTCGGTTGGTGCGGTGCTGCGCGGGGAGGACTTGTGTACTGGTGGTGTGTGACATCATGCCGCAAATAACAAATTCGAAGTTAGAGCGCATCCCCAAATCGCGCCCCAAATCGCTTGCTGCGCTGCGCGCAACCAGCCTCCCGGTGACTGTTGCGCAAAACGGTTATTGCGACCCAAATGTTGCGCCCGCGCAACAGCGCAACACCTAATTAATGCCCTGCTCCCTGCTGGCCTGAGATGCAGGAAACTCCAAGGGCGAGAAGCTAAAAGTAGTCGGGGCGGGGGAATTGGCCGCGTTCTGGATAAGGTCTTATGTTTTTTATACTCCCGCAAAATCACACGTAAATACTTATAATACCAGGCATGATATATAAAATGCAGGTACTGCTGTACCTGGTATGACTGTACTGACTGCTGTATGTACTCGCAAAAAAAAAGATACCAGGTACTCGTAGGTATAATACATATCCATACTCCATACCGGGACTTGTACATATGAAGTGCATGTCATATATACATAATCATGTACTGCTGTAAGATAGTTGTAGTATAGCTGTCGCTGCGAGCACGCGCAGCAGGATATTTGTTACTGTCGTCAACTTGTGTGCGTTGTTGTTGTTGTGGTCTTGTCAAAATCTGTTTCGTGTTCACCAGATAGGCTCCACTTCTATGATATTCAGCCATCTTGAAAGGAGTTCCTAAAAAGAAGCAGCAGCAGCACAGCAGCGGTCACCCCAAGTCTTCGTGTGCAGCCACGAACAGCTGGGCCCTCTTGGTGCTGTTGAGCGCTGGTGTTGTACTGCTGTTTGTTGTCTGTGTTGCTTCGGTGCATGTCGTAGGAAATCGGCTTCAGCCAGCTCGAACCGACTCCCTAACCCCCCCCCAAAACAACAGCAGCAACAGCATCGCAACAAAAGCAGCAGCAGCGGTCACCCCTAACCTTCTTGTGCAACGGCGTACAGTTGAACCCTCTTGGTATTGTTCAGCGTGGTGCTGTGCTGCTGTTTGTTGCCTGTGTTAGTTTGTTGTTTGTCAGCTGTGTTGGTTTCGTGGGCGTCGTGCCCCGCAGTCCCAGCACGCTTGTCTGAGGTTACGCCGCGTAAAAAAACAACTATTTAATAAAGAAAAAAAAAGGCTTCAGCCATCTCGGAAGGTGTCGCTCTTTTTTTGAGCCGTCAGAATTCGCATTCGCTCGTAAATAACAGAAGTCGTGGGAAAATGCATGGTACTTTCATAAATACCGGTATCTGCTACTACTGCTGTACATGTACCGGCAAATGACTGGTATATGTTTTACTGCTTCAGGTCTTTGTCTTCGTTCGCTTTATATCTCCATCACTTTTACCTTTACTTTCCAGCTCAACTCGTAACATACTAACATTAGAATATGAGGTTTTACCCCCAGCCGCCTTCTGGACAAGCCGTGGTCACACATGGTGTCCCTTCTCCCCCCCCCTGTATATACACACACGTGCCTTCGTTTTTATCGTGCTTGTGGTTCAATATTTCCACTGTTGGTCAACTTGCATCGTATTTTGCGAAGTCGCGCTTTCGCACTTTCGGCGGCGGATTTATGATAAGACAACAAAACGTCCTGCTCTGCATAAACACATCAGCCGAGATTCGAACCCCAGCATAACCGCCAGCAAGGATGACAACAACAGACTACCGCCTACCGTTGACCCATAGTCCATAGTCCATAGTCCATAGTCCATAGTCCATAGTCCATAGTCCATAGTCCATACCATATATACGTATACTCGTATATATATATATATATATATTCTCCATCTCATTTATTATCTTTCCCCTTCTCTCTCTCCTTCCTTAACGAGTACATATAGTCGTAACTCAGATCCGAGGTCACACAGCACCCCCCCCCCCCCCTCCCCACTACGGTTCGCGCCTTGCTTTTTATTAGAGTGTTTGCGCACAAGTTCATTTTTTTTAGGGAAAATTAAAATTACGTCATCAAATTTTACCCTGGAGGTAGAAGTTGCGGTAATGAGGAAAAACGAAGTGAAAAGGCCTCAGAGAAGTAATGATCGTTACTTCTCTTGGTGCCTTTATACTTCTCCGTATGATTGGCTTACATATACCCCGAGAAAATTTCAAACCCCTTCGTCTACTGTAGCCGGCACATAGCCCACAGACACACAGCTATAATAGTACAGCAAAAGCAGCAGCGGGTATCGCGACTCCCGACAGTACATAAACAAGCCTGTCACTCGTACAAACAGATCGACCGCCTCCGAGAGCACGGAGGCTCGAAACGGGAGCTGGAGCATGGTGGTGTTGATGCGCGGCGGTGGAATGCGGCCAGCCTAGGCATGCTCTGCGCCGACGGCTTGCCTGTCGTAGAATATGCATGCTTCTCGTATGGCATGCATGCGCATGATCGAGCGCCGCCACAGCTCGGTCGTGGGTTATCTGAAAGCATTCAATCCCTCGCCGGACTGCTGGTGATCCGCCCGCCCGACTGTTGCTCAGCAGCAGTCCGGCGGCGTTAGGTTGCCGCGGCCATGTGCCGAAATTTTTAAGAGTGAGCGCCAGGCGGCGTTAGAGCGCAGCACTCCGGTGAGGCGGAGCCAGCCCGAAATGAACGATAAGCTGGAAACTGGAAACACGTGAAAACGGGAACAAGCTGCTCGCTGCTTGCTGTGCTTCTGCTATTGAGTTAGTTGCTGCTGCTATCAATACTAGCTTTTGCTTAAGGTGCGGCTGCCTGCCAATACCTAGTGACAGCAGCAGCCGCACTGCTGTTAGCTCTCTAGCGCTGTCACGGTCGCCACCGTTCCTACGGTGCTTGTTTGCTTGGTGTGACGATAGGTAGTGCTTGCTTGGTACGAGGTATATACTGTGAGAGGCATATATATGGTTATACTCAGCTCATGTCATATATCATGGGGGGGGGGGGGTTGGCCGCGCTCTTCGATACACCCCTGTCTGATACTCGTACGTACGGCATGAACGGTTTGTCAAGTCAGTTTTGGAGTACTGTAGCTTCTACGCAAACACTACAAAATGCGTGCTCGATGGGAGTTATACCGACTTGCTTGAGTCCAAAGACGATACTCAGACTATATACTATTTTTAATAGGTACGTATGATGAATACCAAAACTGCCTGTTTTCTGCCTATTTTACCAGGTGTAACAAAAAACCAGTAAAATTTTGCGGCGAGCCAAACACCGTGTCCATCTGCCAAATACGATTACGAAGAGTTGCGACCCACACACAACACAAAGAGAAGGCAAGTGGCATAGAAAAACGAGTGCCCCCTTATTACGGCCACCCTCAAAGATGGCTTTGGGTGGCAGTTGGATCACAAACCACCGGGTCGCCTTGCGTTTCAACCCACCAGAAAAAAAAATATCAAGTCGTAGTCCAGACTGGTCCAGAGCAAAGTTCTCGTAATATTATTACAGCAGTATGCATATGATAGGGATAACCTATATCCAATATATATATAAGTATGCACTATACTTTTTATATTCGTACAGCTACTGCTGTAGTGCTGTAGTATGTGTATACGAGTAACGTAATCGTTGCTTTGAGGCTGTTTCCTACCGGTATGCGGTTCAGACTGTGAGCTTCAGATTTTGACCAGATCGCATTTTCAGCTGTCAAGTCCGCAAATCGAAACAGTCTTCCGACGCGAAACAAACCAAATTATTTTTCGTGCAGAGGTTTTTGAGTAAATAAACACCGAGACCAACTGACTGTTGTTGTTGTTGTTGTTGTTCTTGTTGTTGTTGTTGTTGTTGTCTGGCGCCGCGAAGAGACGCGCTGCAATCGGCGTAGGACCCAAGCGTCCGAGCCCACGCCGACTGCCTCTGGTCTGGCGGCGAAGAGAAGTGCCGACTGCCCTCGAGTCAACCTGTCTTTGTATTTTGTATTTTGACGCAATGAAGCCCAGCACGCTGACTGACTGACTGCTTGCTGCTGTATAGTCTACATGTACATATCCACGGAGAGGCGCGCGCCGAGTGCGCTTCTCTTGGTTTCTAGGCCCGAGCCCGCACCAGCCGGCTGTAGTCTGGCCATGGAAAGACGCGCCGACCGCCGACTGCGCGTAGGGCGCGAAGCAACGTCGCTGTGTCACCATCCAACCCATCGATCGTTCTGTTGCTGCTTTCGCTTGCGTGGATAACATCTTGAATTTAGAGACCAAGCCATTTTTCTATTTGAAAATTTGATGGCCCAAGTAAGCGGATTTTGGCCATCGGATTCTCAAATCGAAAAAAATCCGGTCCAATTTCGCGCATTCGGACTGCATAAGCAGATGCTTTCATTTTTGGGATCGAAAAACAAAACAAAATACAAATCTGAAGCTCGAAATCGAACCGCATACGAAGGAAACATGGCTAAGCAGGCATACAAAGATACAAAGGGTACTTCAGTAATATTACTGCTGTTGTAGTATGATGTTACGTTCATGTTGTATGAGGGGTGAAGTTAGTTCCAAAACGTGTGCGGCCAAAGCAACAAAGAAAGGTCGAATTTGCTCCTCACTCTTCAGTCGCTTCCGTTCTTGCGTTATCACTTCTACAGCAGTACATACTGCAGCGACTCAATCAATCGTGTTTCGGGTATAGAGATAGACTTACGATACTCGTATACATACGTATATATGTAGATAAAAAAAAAGAAAGGAAGCTACGAGTACATACATATTATATGTACTCGTATATATGAGATCGAGAATTGAAAATCCCCTCAAAACTGATATTTGCAAGCGTAATAAGCTCGGTGTGATAAGTCGATCGCGCGTTCTGGGTGTGTAGGTTTTCAGAGTTGTCGAGCGTAAAAATTATTGCAGGTTTGAACGCATGTACTGCTACTATTAATACTATTACTACGTATAATACATTCTGTCGTACCGCAATACTACAATAGACCTACGTACGCGTACGTACGTATTGTATTTTAATCTAAACATGTTCTTCTATACAACACTCATCGCCAAAAATCTAGTCCGTGGTCACAGGACAGGCTCCAATAAATCTGTGTGTGTTTTCTTCACATTAAACCGATTTTCTACCCGCGTCGACAAATAATCTGTACGCTGTGAAGAATGCCTCAGATACATTGTATATACGAGTATAGTATGAATGTATCTAATACTATAGACTTACTTACTAATATCTCGCCCAGGGATTGCTCATCCCTGGCCTCTCAGAGCTCCCACTTCGACACCGCCTCCTGTCATTACTTGCTCAGCGTTGCATTCTCTCTTTGTTCCCTATATACTTTAGTTCGCGAGAGGCGTCTTCCTCTTTCAGTTTTGGGTTCGTGCGTGTGCCCAGAGAGCACGGCAGCGCGGGCGAGCCCGGCGCCATCGCGGGTATGGGAGGGCGCTGGCCAGTAGAGGGGGGGACGGAAGGAGCGCGGTCGCCTTTTTCGTGGCTAGGCGTGTCGTGTCCATCGAGACACGAGGGAAGCATGAAGGCGCTTTATCTGCGTTGCTGCTGCAGCATGTCCGAAAATATAAGGTTCGTTTATGAATGTAAAATAACATTCAAGCAGTGCTTATTTATCGGAACAAATATGATTTAAAGAGAAAGGCCGGCAGTTTGAACACCATCACGATGGAGCGGGCGAACGAGGGCCACGGTGAGCACCGGGCTTCACGCGAGGCGGGCCACGGGGCTCGCTGGGGCAGAGAGGCAGTAGAGCTCGACCCGGACCGAATCGATGGCGAGGTGATCATGGAGGGACGGGGAGCGTCAAGGCTGACAACACGCCAACGACGTCTCAATTTTTTTTTGTTTAGGGTGCGTATTAACGAAGGCAAGTTTCAAATCGAATCGATTTCAAATCGATTTTTTTTTATGAATCGAATCGATTTTTTTCCGATTTGAAGTGAAAATACGGCTTCGCGTCCTATCGTGTGAAATCACGTATGTATGTTCCGTATGTTCTCGAAATGTGAATGAGATCGGAATAACGCGACATCCCACAGAACGCCCGGCTGACAAGTACCGAGGGGCAAAGATGTCGGTTGTCAGACTTTGAACTTTGAACCCCTTGACAGACAACAATTCACCAACACCTTGACAGCCTCGACAACAAAAAGCAGGGGACATTAAAAAAAATCCCCGGTTTTCAAAAACGCCGTACAAAATCACTGAAAACTTCAATGTTTTATTTTTTTGTACACAACACTACACATGTACAACAACACTGCAGGTCAATCTGACTTGCTCTAGAAAAACGAGGGGTTTCCACGTGAGTTCTGGAGGAATTATTATACCGGGGATAGGGGACATTTTGGCTTGACAACGCCAAAGGCCTTGACAGACAACCTTGACGCTTGACAAACTTGACACTTGACCGTCAACCGACATCTTTGCCGAGGGGAGAAGCTGAGAGCGACGGCGTGCATCGTCACGTGCACACCGGCTACAGCCTCTGTTTTATTTTTAAGGCCCAGGCTAGGAAGCTGTCACTCTCAGCTTCGCGTGGGTGGTCGGAGGAAGCCCTTAAACGCCATGTACCGGACAGCGACAGCGATGCAGCTATCGAAGTCTTGAGTTTTTCCTCCGTGTTATGGGTCGATCGCTTGGTTCTCGCCGGGCTTGGCCGATGGAGCTGGTGGAAAATTTGGGCTTGCGACCGACATGATTTTTTTTTAGGAACCATCGCCGGGCCAAGTTGTGCTATGGTATGTAACTTTGGGCGCGGCTATTGCTCCGGTCGCCACTCGTTGAGGTTAACGATTTATCGCCTCGTTGGTTGTTGTCGAGAACAGCCCAAACAGCGACGGATCGCCTCGGGGACGTTCACCCAGTGGGAACATGCCATGCATGTTGGATGAACGATTTGCAAAAAAAAAAACGTATTTTGGAACTTCTTTTGATATCGATTTTTTTCTTTTTTTTTCTTGTTTCCATCCCATTTATTTTCTTCGCACTTCCGTCTCTCCCTCCCTAGTCGTAACTCAGATCCGGGGTCACAAAGTAGGCTCCTCTCCCTCCTCCCCCACTACGGTTCTTGCCTTGATTTTTATCGCGCAGAGGGTTCAGCCTTCCCAACGCTCGTCGACTTTCATCGAATTTTGCTAACTCACGCTCTCGCGCTTTCTGCTAGTCAAGATATTTTTCGCGAGAAAAAGTGCCTAAGAGCATGCACTCGGCGGGGCTCGAACTCGCTTTCTTGACGCTTACAGGCTTCGTGGTTACCTGCTAGCCCACCGGGGCGATTATGGCCCCCTGTACTACTGTAAAGTTAACTGGGTTATAACAGCAGCGCGCGTTTTGTGGGCGCGAACAGAAAAAAAAAAAAAAAAAATGATTATGAGTCGTTTGCAAACTTTATTTGTGTACGGGCCTTAGCCGGACATGATGGCTTTGGTTGGCTGTTCTTTTTCACTGTGTGCCCGCGGACTGTCATTCTGGCAGCACTTCAGACAGCAGCTGCGTGCTCCATCTTGTTCCACGCCTACCGTGTGTTTTTGTACAGACAGCACTTCAGACAGTAGTTACGCTGTAGTCGGCAAATTCATTGGTAAAGAGTGGGAGGGGGGGGGGGGGACGATGCTGCTGTAGTCGAATGGAGATTGCGGGCGTGTAGTTCAGTTTTGGACACGCATAACATGCTGTAGGGATTTTAGGTGTACCTCTTCGGACTTGTGTATCCTTTCCCTGCTAAGTGTACGTGTTCTTTAGGATTCTCTGATGGCTCTAGCACTTTTGTGACCACGGGCCGTGATCTTGCTAGATCAGACTATAGGGATTAGCAACTGAAACGAGTTTGATGTGAAGACAACAACAACAACAACAACCCGAGCCTTGTACGAATGTTTTTTTTTTTTTTTTTTTTAATTGTTCATGATTTTTTATAATTTAAATACGTCAGCTGTGAGCGTACGACCAATTGATTTCCATTTTTTCCGACTTTTTTGTTTTGCGCTCCTGCCGTTTTGTTTGAGTACGAGTACGAGTACGAGTACTCGCGTATGTACGTACGTACTTACGTACAAATGTGTACGTCTTTCTCAGTTTTGTTGATTTTCTGTTTTTCGTACTTCACAACTCGACGACCGTGCTGTGCCGTGCTTTCTCTTGCATACATACAAAGTACGACGAGTACCACCACCACCGTTGTTGTTGTACAGTACTACCACACCTACTCACGAAAAAGGCACAAATCACACCCACCACAGCAGGCAGCGCAGCGCCGTGCTGTGAGCCATGTTGCTGTGCTTTCTCTTTCGAGCACACATCTTTGTTGTCCTGGAGCATTGAGCTAAAATGTGCATCCCGAGCATGTTTTGCATGCATGTCAAGTCCGCCGTTTCTTCGCTGTGCACCATAAACCTCTTGCCATTTTCAAGTCGGTGCTTGCTTGTACTATTAATACATCATGGGCCTCTTCTGCCCCTTTCCTTGCGCGAGCGTAGCGGGCGGCGTCAGCCGCCCGCGGAGCGGAGCCCTTGTACCCCATACAAAACCCGTCGTACATATATATGTATTACTATTATTATGTTGTGTTTCACTTTCCACCGTTTGCCCTCTGAGCGATCTCGCGCGTCCTCTGTGTTATTTTTAGGTGATTGTTTTTCGCGTAGCACTCGCGGGTGCCCACTGTTTTTCTCTTTTTTCTTTTTTTTCTCTTTTTCTCTTTTTCCCGGCTGTGGCCCACCTTTTCATTTTCACACACTAAAACCTAATAGTATGTATTTCCCCAACCCGTACGACTAAGGAGTAGTGGTATTGTCCCGGTTGCCGCAGCAGCAGCAGCAGCAGCAGTAGAGCCGGGTTTTCCGTCTGGCGCTCACCTGAACTACACTCGTACTGCAATGGGCCACTACTACAACTGCACCTGACCTGTAGCACTTATCATATACCTGGTATTATCATATATCATCATCTAGTGCAACTAACGTTTCGGGGGGCAAGCTCTATTACGGAGGGGCATGAGCCGGTCGCCCCGGTGGGCTAGCAGGTAACCACGAAGCCTGTTAGCGTCGAGACCGCGAGTTTGAGCCCCGCCGAGTGCATGCTCGTAGGGACTTTTTCTTGCAAAAGGTATCTTGAATAGCGGCAAGCGCGAGAGCGTGAGTTGGCAAAATTCGACGAAAATCGACGAGCGTTGGGAAGGCTGAACCCTCTGCGCGATAAAAAATCAAGGCAAGGACCGTAGTGGGGGAGGAGGGAGAGGAGCCTACTGTGTGACCCCGGATCTGAGTCACGACTAGCGAGGGAGGAAGACGGAAGTGCGAAGATAATAAATGGGATGGAAAAGAAGAAAAAGAAAAAGAAAAAACCAAAAAWTGGTAGTGTGTATCAGGTACTGTATTGGGAGGAATTAGTATAACTACGGCGGTGTACTCGTATGAAGAATTGTGTGGCGCCTCTCTTCGTATGCGAACTGGGGTGAAACTGGTATTTGTGGTGTTTTGTCTAGGAGTTAGAGTGGTACAGCGGTATACATGTGAGTCAGTATTTCGTTTGGGGGAAGGACGACGTAAGGTACCCCCGCACGTGCCTGCGGCCATGCACGACATATGAATGCACCCTGCCGCGAGGTTCGAGGTAATTAAGTTGGATAAAGGGAGGTTCAGGTACAGTGTTGTGGATACTATCAATATGAGCATAGCGGGGTATACGGAGGCGCGGGGTGCGTAAACCAGCAGTATCGACATCAGTTTAAGAATCTCTTATTTCTAGCCGACAGAGCTGGAGATTCTTATGTAAAGGCAGGGTGTTTTTTCCACACATTTTCACTAATCATTATAGGGCCACTGTCTTGTTTCGTCTAAAATGCTCGGATGCCTGCGGCATGGACACACTTACTTAACCGTGCCAAAGGATTTCTTAAGTGCTGTCGCGTACTGTATACGAAGTATCACGGTAAGAGCACGTATTATATGTATAAACTACAACAGGCAACAGACAACAGAGAGCAGAGCGGGAGATACCGGTACCGAGATGCGAGTGAAGCGATTAAATAAAATGATTATAAATACGCCAGCTGTGAGTTCAAGGGATTGAAATCGTGTGGACTGTTTGTTCGACGAGCCTTGTCACTCGTCTTTCGTCTCACAGACGTCAGACGTATGTATGATCTAGAATCTAGATATTATACCAGTACTCGTATCACACAGATGAACAGAAGTGCACAGACGGCAGACAGCACGTCGAAAAGTATTTGCAGGTTGTTGTCACGACATTTTGGTGCTCGTATTAATAGTTGACTTTCACAACAGCAAAGGAGCACACGAGAACCGCAGCAGCAAGCAGCAGCCACAGCAGTCATTATGTAGCTCGAGACATTACATACCTGGTATTGTACAAATGCCATGTCTGATTTAAAAAGAGAAGCTTAGGCAAAGCAGCGCAGCAGCAGCAGTAAGAAGTNAAAAAAAAAAAAAAAAAAAAAAAAACTGACACTGGGTGTACTGCTGTAGTTGGGTAGAAAAAACGGGTTTAATGTGAAAACAAGACACACTGCAGTCCAAACGATCCGCATGGGGGGGGGGGCGCGTCACGAAGTAGCATAATTTACATTACTTCGTATTAATAATATTTACCCTGGGAGTATATTATTTTACTCGAATCACACGTATGTATAAAAAATTATATATATCGTAGGGGGGAGGAGAGGTTCAGGTACATTATTGGATAAAGGGAGGTTCAGGTACATTGTTGGACAAATATGAGCATACGGGGTATACGAGGTACAGCAGTATGCGACACCAGTTAAGAATCTCTTATTTCTAGCCAGGCTGGAATTCTTATGTAAGGCAGGGTGTTTTTCACACTATTTTCACTACAAAAGAGGCCACGTTCTTAGTTTCGTCTAAAATTCGAGCCTGGAATTCTTAACTGCCAAATTCTTAAGTGCTGTCGCGTACTGTATACGAAGTATCACGGTAAGAGCACGTATTATATGTATAAACTACAACAGGCAACAGACAACAGAGAGCAGAGCGGGAGATACCGGTACCGAGAGCGAGTGAAGCGATTAAATAAAATGATTATAAATACGCCAGCTGTGAGTTCAAGGGATTGAAATCGTGTGGACTGTTTGTTCGACGAGCCTTGTCACTCGTCTCTCGTCTCACAGACGTCAGACGTATGTATGATCTAGAATCTAGATATTATACCAGTACTCGTATCACACAGATGAACAGAAGTGCACAGACGGCAGACAGCACGTCGAAAAGTATTTGCAGGTTGTTGTCACGACATTTTGGTGCTCGTATTAATAGTTGACTTTCACAACAGCAAGATCACAGGAGCACACGAGAACCGCAGCAGCAAGCAGCAGCCACAGCAGTCATTATGTAGCTCGAGACATTACATATCTGGTATTGTACAAATGCCATGTCTGATTTAAAAAGAGAAGCTTAGGCAAAGCAGCGCAGCAGCAGCAGTAAGAAGTAGGAACACTCGGATCAGCAGCGTCAAAAACTTCACGTCAAAATTATGTTTGCAAAATTATCATTCATGTCGAGTTCATGTCATTATGATATTATGATGGATGGGGAACATGAATGATGGCAGGGAAAAGAGCAGAGAGTTCTCGGAGCTGCCAAAATGAAGTACGTTGCTTTTTACTTGAAAACATTAAAACCCCGCCCAGAAAAAAAGAGGTCTTCATACACAAGACACAAGTAACAAGTACCAGTATATAACAAGTACCTCTGGTCCTCTGGTACAGCAGTAGACTATATATATATGCAAGTATGTGTGATACACATCTACTGCTGTAGGTGCGCATACCGTGTGCTGTTCCAGGTAAGACTTGTAGGTTCCGTTGTGGGAGGGTCACACATGCAGGGTTAGTTCCGAACCCAGGTTTTCCTGGCCTAGCAGTGCTCTGCGCTTGAGCTAAAACCGTACGCCTTGGTCTGCGATCAGGTTCGCAACCCTCCAACGACCCCCTTCTCCAAGAACAAACTTTTTATCGGTATCATACATAGACCGAAAAGCGGGGGGGGAAATCGTTCGTCTGCTGCACCTCACATTTTCTTGATTTTAAGAGTATGTACCGGTATACACGAGTACTGCTGCTGTTTGCTTTCGAGCTTCATACCTTGGCGCCTATCTTTCCCACAAGCCGTGGCTGCATCGTCGACCACGCAACGCCGAAGTGCTCGGCGACGTCTCGCTTGGATCTCGCGATGTACGCAACCTCCGAGTCGTGTAGTTGAGCATCCGTATCATCGCGCCGACCCGACTCCGTCGGTTCTGCTGACAGGCCCCTGGGACGGACACACAAGAGAAAGGGGAAGGCAGAGATCGCCAGGGGTGAAAAATAAAAAAACACAAGAAAAAAAACACAAAAAAATATGTACACGATTGGAGCTGATTGGAGCGCGTTTTTTTTTTTCGAACGCCACACTCCTCGTTTAGAGAGAGCCCAGACAGCGGGGTATACTAAAACCAAGTAAAAATAAAGTTGCAAGAAAATGTCTGATTTTCTCGATTTGTACGAGTACAGAAATCCCAACGCTCCGATTTGCTGGTTCAATTTGGCCTTTTTAGCCTTTTTAGGAGCGTGGCGTCCGGGATTCCGACCCGCGTGCTCCCCCTCTGGTCCACCGCAAACGAACTAAAGTGCGCGGTATATACCGGCCATAGCAGTGGGTACCGCCCTATACAACAAACAAGTGTAAACAAAACAACACGTACTCGTTCGTACCTATCATCTCATCGTACGGTATACCGGTACCAGGTACCTGAAATCGATCGATGAAAGTTGAAGCCAAGCGTTCGAGCGGAACGAAAACACACGGAAACAGGGCGGGCGCGCGGGGGGGGACCAATCCCTAGCTCTCCCTCTACGGCCGGGGAGCGCACCGAGAGCTATGATATCTTGCGAGCACCAGCAGTGTCGCTGTCGCGCCTTCTCCGGCGAGCAGGTCGAGTGCCACACCGAGCGGAACGGGCCGGCCGTTCGACTTTTCGCGGCCACTCTTGGTCTTGGCAAGTGCGTAAGTGCGAACCTCCAACTCACGACATACCGACTAGATACGATTTTTTCATAGCGGCAAACATCACTCCTCTCTCTCTCTAACACGAATAGTTGTGCACCGCTGGGCTGCGCGATTACTGAGCCGATGTAGGCGTCCGCGGCGTGGATGCAATCGATCGTGGGCGCACTGGGTGGCGTGGGAGGTTTTGGCTCGGGCGGTCTGTGAAAGGAAAGTGAATAGATAGAAAGGTATCACAGATATGATGGCTCGATGATGAACTAAAAACAGCACAAATAGAGCGCTCTCTCGTACCAGTGTACAGGAGCAGTGAGCGATATGTACCCACAACAGTTTGGGTTGTGTTTTTTTTGTGTGTGTATACCTGACCCCGTCGCTGATGCTGCCCGACTTTCCAGCAAAGCTCCGGCGCCTCCCATGAAACACCACCTCGTAGCCCAGCGTCATGGCCTCGCAGAGCGATACTGCCTCCTCCATGATTCTTCGGGCATCGCCCTTGCCGTAGTTGACTCGCTTCTTGCCCTGCTCCGGCACCACCCTCGCGAATGCAAACCTCTTTCGAGTCGCATTGTTGGTGCCGTGCGGCGTCCCTCCGCCTCCACCTCCTGCACCCCCCACCACCGCGACGGACGAGGGTTCATCGCCTTGTGTATCCATCAGAACCTGCCTGTGGTTGAACGCTGCAATTTGGCCCCACTGCCGGCTGCGCAATCCGCACAAAGAAGGGGAGTCTTTGGGACGACCAAGCGACCACTTCGGGCTGTGAAGCGAAGAAACTGACGCGATGCTGACGATTCAGTCGCTCAGCTATTCGGTCCGCCGCAGGCTATTCAATCCGATATGAGTGCATGTGATTGGACGGCAAACGAAACGAGGGCATCGAATGGTTCGGTCGCTCGCTTGATTTTGGAAAGGGAACTTCAAACCTATTTCAAACCGCACTTATTATATATCTTCGGACCCGTTGTGTACTTATTTCAAGATACTTTGCTGTTGTACCACACCAGGAATGGAAAAATAATAAAAAGTAAACATACTTGAAGCAAATCAACAATCACGAGCAACCAAACAAAAGCATGACAAAATAAAAGAAAGAAAGTGTCGTGCTCAGTGTTGTGAACCGAAAATGAAAATGGACTCGGTCGGTTTTTCGGTTTCTCGCCGAAAAGTCGGTCGGTTTCGGTCGTTTTTTTTTTAAACCGAAAAAAACCGAAACCGAAACCGAATTTTTTTCGGTCGGTTTTTCGGTCGGTTTCCCGACTAAACTAGCCAATTGGTCTACATTTCGAAGGGTTCGGTGCGCATGTGTTGGCACAATGTGACGGTATGGTGTCAAGTGGCCCCTCCTGCAGTACCTGCGTCTGCTGCGCCACACAAACGGTACAGGACTACATGCATATTTATAATCTGCAGCCGACAATAGCTACAGGTAGAGCAGTTGCTACAATAAAAAAAAATAGTAGGATAACGAGGGCACGATGGCACTGCTGATGTGCAGTCTAGATACCATGTATGATGTAATGAAAAATTATAGATACAACTTGCAGCGTACAGCTAACACCGTCAAGAACTTTAGGTTGCTGAAGGAGGGGGCTGGCGGAGCCAGTCCGTGTTTCTTGTAAAGAACACAGTTCGACTGTCTGCAGGTCACGAAGCCTGCCGCCTCCTTTGACGCTGCAACTCGACCACCGAGAGGCTTGCTCACAACCTTCACGGTATCATCGTCCGAGCTCTCCACTTCCACCTCCCCTTTGCCTGCACCCGCCTCTGCCTCCGGCACAAGGTCAGAGTCAGCACTGCCGCCTGAACCGGACATGGCTATCCTTCGCAATCTCGCGACGCACTGCTGTACCCTGTACCGCTGTACCCCGTGCCCTGTGCGACTGCTGTTGCTGCTGCTGCGGGCTGTGTGCTCTGTGCTGGGTGCTGTGTGCGTATCAGATGTCCATACTGTGAAGGAAACGTGGTGTACCGTGGTTTCTTATCCCTGAATCGAGATGCCTACCAGGTTCTTTCCTTGTGTCTCACAAGTGTGCTCAGATAATTCAGGATATTTTATTGATGTCTTTTATTAATTCCACAGTGTGCTGGTTGAGCTTGGGGAAGATGCGGACTGAGCAGGTAGGAGGGGGGGTGCACCGCGCTCCTCCTGTCCTCCCAACTGCTCTGATGTGACTCTTCCTAGGTACTCTTCCTAAATCCACGTAGCTGGCTCTAGCCGTGCCGTGCCTCTGCTGCGAGCCAACGGACAGTACAAGTCTTGCTACATACCGATTCCAACACGTTCCATACTTTTCGATCTATTACTCTTGAGATACCACATCACCGATTTCCAACTTACTTTTCTTGTAGATCTCCCCGACTGCTGCAGATTGATTGGTCTACTGCTGTACTGGTCTTCTCTACCGATTCTCGCATCCTCTCACCTATTCGGTGAAACCGTTCTGGAATACCTCCTCACTCTGTGCTCCTATAATATCTCTCAACGTACCGCATCACGCATACTTTCAGTAGTGTGACAAACACTGTTAGTGGATCTTCCTAAGGTAGCTAATCTAGGCACTCTGATTGGCCAAGCAAGCACTGACCACTGGCATAGGGTTCGGGTTGGTTAGGGTTAGGGTTCGATCTGAGGGTCACACTACTACTACCAAGACAAAACCCCCATTTTAAAGATCCACTATCACCCTTTGTCTACCCCTCTTATTTTTTCCCCAAAGACCCTCCAATTTGCACATCCGCGGTTGTCCTCAGAGAAGCGAACTATTAGTTCACATTGAAAACCTCTCGATTTTCCATACTAAACTCAATGAAAACGGAATTACTATTATACTAAAAGCTAGACAAAACCCAGTATCACCACATTTGCCCCTCCAAGTTCATTTTCACTCTCAGATGAGTGCATAATGAAATAACCACTGTTACGTGATACTGCCGCTGTGACAACTAGGACAAAGTTAACTAGCCAATAATAGGGACTACTCCAATTTATTTGTTTCGATAACCACAGGTGCTTGGCAATGCTTGCTTCACCTACCAGTACAAAGTACGACCATATTCGCTTATTGTGGTCCTAGGTCAACAGGTGCTTGGCATTGCTTGCTTCACCGACAAATACTCGGAAGTATTGTCATATTCCCTTGTTGTTGACTTAAATAAAACGTACTGTGACTCCTATTCTTAATCCCCCACACCAATCCCGTACTTAATACGCGTGCAAAAACTTCTTGCTACTCTTAGAGGTTATGTGTGCGTGCTAACACCAAGTTCCAACTTCCTCGCTAACAGTTGTCAGCTTCTCCTCGGAAAGATGCACGTTGTAGCGCTTCCCGAGGTCCAGCAAATTGATGGTGTGAGGCAGTCCTTGCTCTCGCCAGTCTTCCTCACCATACAACTCTGCCAGTTGCCAACCTGCGCGGGAAGTTTTGAAATATATGTACGATCCGATAATGTCACGATCATATATTCCTGGTCTCCCTCGAGTATCACAACAGACTTTGTACCCGGTAGCAACAAATCTCTCGCCTCTCGCTCACGCAAGTGTACGTTTAGCAAGCTGTACCCTAAACCTTCTGTACTTCGCATTCTCACCACCCACCTGAATCGGGTCTCCTGCCCAATATCTAGACACCAAACTACCGTAGTGTTCTAAATCTGGCTCGTGCTTCCAGGTCTTAACTGATACTTCGTCCCAACTAGTATAATATTGGACTGCATTCTTGCCTCCTAGTCCTCTCGAAATTCTGTGTTTCGTTATATAGATAGGCCTAATTCTGTAATCGTCCAACTCAATACATACGTCTTCTGCTGTCAGATGAAAAGGGGGTGAACGTTCTGAATACTTGTTCAACACGTAGCTACTCATAGCCCAAGGTAGGAATTTCGGTCCTTCGGCTCCTTCGTGAGGGGTATGACACTTCTTACAACGGTACATGGATACTCGTGCATTTATCTCTCTACCAGGCTCATCCTTACGAACCTCTACTAATAACAAGTTAGGGCCAACCTTTTTCCCATCACTTGCTGTACCCGGGCCCACAAACAAGATTTTGTATGGTCCCGTCCAACACTGCGCTAGCTTAGCGGTTAATGCAAACTTTTTACTTCTAGAATCAGCTTCGCTAGTTTTAAGGACATGCTGACCTCCTCCGGAAATAGTGCTTTTATTGTCATAAATCCACACCCAACCTCCTACTTCGAATTTCGGGC
>MEHQ01001819.1:8946-20372 GCA_008828725.1 Saccharina japonica
TTTTTTTTTTTTTTCGTGTGAGTGTTTGGTGTTTCGTGTGTGTTTTGTGTTTTGTGTTTTTTTTGTACTTGGGTTTTGACTTGTCGGTTGTCGGTTGGTACAGGACGACGTACTCTGTTGTAGTACTGCTGACATATGGCAAATAACGTGTAAAAATGCAAGCTGTGACGTTTTTCAAATTTTGACTCTCGTTCGTACGTATGAGACTGGTGTGGTTATTTACTGGTGTTCAGTACCAGGTATGTACATACAGTTAACAATACGACTCAGTACAAGAAACTGCACGTACTCGTCGTACCTATACGTATACCAGTACGTACGGATGTCTCGCCCTGTACATACGAGTACGAGTATGCTTGTGATAGTATCATACCAGGTGGTACATATGATATTGGTACCTGGTAGTGGATAGATACAACAACAGCAGTGGTAACAGTCTTGCACATATCATACATGCGTACAGCATCGTCGGAGCTACTCGTATGATACTGCTGTACAGAGGTATTAATAGTATCATACCACCGGCAGTACGTACAGTTAGTTTCCTCTGGTTTATACTGGTACGACGACGTACGTACCTGGTTGTACTCGTACAGTAATTAATAGGGCTGGGCACTGGCTGACTCAAGTCAGTAGCGATGTATCATACCCTGTCGTCAAAATCAATCAGTATACTGGATTGCAGCAGTATACTACTGTCTCTCCTTTCTCCTCTCCTGAAACGCATTTGGTGGGTTTCCGTACTATATTATGGCGTGTTTCTTGCACGTACTTGAGACAAAAAACAACCGTGGCGAATATACTGACCGGGTCAATCAGTAGATTACTACTGCCAGTACATACTGTGCCAGTGCCCATCCCTATAAAACATACCTGGCACGTCGTATTATACCTTGAAAGCTAGATAAAAGTTGCCACCGGGCAAGTAACCGGGCAAGCAACCGAGCAAGTAACCGGACAAGTAACCGGGCAAGTAACCGGGCAAGTAACCCCTTCGCCGGGTCCCTGGAATGGGTGCCTTGACCCTTTTTATGTACTAACGGAAAAAATGGTCCCACACTAATTCCAAGTAAGCTTGTCCCCCAAAAAATGGTTGCAGTTCTTAACCCCTTAAGAAGTGGTCCCACGAAGTTGGGGACGAACTACTTGGAATTAGTGTGGGATTTTTTTTTTCAGTTCTGAATGGGTCAAGGGGTTTAGGGAGTACTCGTATTAACAGTCTATATGCAGAAATAAAAAATGAACAGGCGCGGGGCAAATCTCGCACTACCCAGGGAAAAGGCGGCTCCGGAGAACTTGCACGTACGTGCGAGTCTAACGAATCTGCACGTACATTCAATACGGTTATATGCATAGCAGGAGTTGTTGTAGATATGTATGGCCTACATGGGTAACAAAAGGGATCGAGGTGCCAGGTGGGCCTCCGGCGGCTCCTGCGGAGGGCTGATTATATTTCTGCACCTTGTGGGTGGGAGCAGGGTGCCAAATGGGATCAGATCCGGGTGGGATCAGGTCCGGGTGGGAGCAAGGGTAAATGTGGTGCAAAAGTACGTGCAGTTCTAACAGCCCACAGCACGTACGTGCAATTATACGGCTGGTGGGGAAAAGGCAGAGCAAAGTGAGCTGTCGACCCCTGGGTGGCTATCCCCACATCCCCACCTCTTGGTCTATAACCTAAAAAGGGGTAAACTAAAGAGGGCCGACAAGTCCATGGCATGATATATGAGATACGCTCTGGCGGAGTGTGACATGTGACATGCCAAAGCTGCCGGGTGCAGATGGAATCGATTCGTACACGAATAAGAAAGTGTATTGGGCGAAAGATTTTTTACCCAGATCTCCAAAAGGATCTACAAAAAACGAGTTTATAGTTATTAATAATATTAATATTAATATGTATTAATATTAATAGTTACATTCTATATTAACCAGAATACCGTATTGTTTCCTAAAATGAATCATGTTCCTAAGCTACAAATAAATCGTACGTACGTCACCCGGCTAGAGTCCAATAATAGAGTACAATTCCAGTATAATGTATATACGAGGCACGTTCCACACTAAAAGCTATACAAACCAAAGTACGATATATACGTACTGCTGTTTCTTACTTGAACGATGTTGTATTCCAATCCCCAAATATAAACCAGAGCAGCATACTATTTCCTATATGAATCTATCGTCCACAACATTTCTTACAAAAGGGGAGGGACTTCGCCGCGGCGGGCTAACACCCGACCGCGGCTACGCTGGGGCTAGGCGCATGTCCGTCATGGCCAAGGATAGAGGAAAATCGAGGCCGCAAATGCGATAACAGCGAAGGGGGGCAATAAAAACAACATGTTTGAAAGCACACCGCTTTCGTCCAATTTTTGCACACTCCGTTATGCCGTGTACACGATACCTGCACGATACTACCAGGTACTCGTACGTATTCATAGTTTGTAATTAGTAGCACCAGTAGCCACACTACCCGGAGAGATGACTCTTCGGGTGGCTATCCCCACCGCACCGGGCCCCTTCGTGGATCAGGTCGGGTCAACATGCTCAAGTCTCCGGAGTAGTAGCAGCAGGGGCTGATACTTCCGAGGGGGCATGGGGTGAATTAACACACGACACGAAGTGGGACGTGGAAGCGAGGAGGGCTTAAGCTTTAAAAAAAAAAAAAAAAAGTACCAGTAGGCTTCATGCCGTCGGCCAATGTCCTGGTTCTGTGATAATAGCGACTGCTCTGTACTCTGCCTACTGCATTGCAGCGTGGTAGCTCAGTGTCGAATTTTTGTGGCCACAGGACTGGTGCCTCTCTCGTAGGATGAAGAATCGGCACGGACACTGAGTGTGCTGGATGTCGACGGGTAGAACGGACGGTTTAATGTGAAGAACACACACACACACCTGGCACCGAATATCAAGTACAGGTGTTAAACATCCAAACAAAGCCCACACTCTTCTCTTTTCATTGTGCCAGTCGCCGAGTGGAACCATCGCCACTTAAGGGGTACAATCGCCTCTATAATACTTCGGGTACCCGTAAACAATACTCGGGTAATTGGAAACGGGTACCCGCTAATACCCGCGAACAGCCGCAATACCCGCCGTGTACCCGTTACCCGGGTCGCGTAATGGCTCCGATTTTTAGCGGGTACTGTCATAAGGATTACCCTGGGCTGGGTAATCGATCGATCTTTCACCCCTATAGCTCAGCAGGTAATACCCTCACATTTGGCGTCGTCGAGGACACGGGTTCGAATCTCACTTCGAACGTTTCTTTTTTCAGAAACGCTTGCGCGTGCGTCCCCAAATAACACGTCTCCCTGGCTCCCCAGGTATTGAAACGAAGCGGGTAGGTCAACGTACGGCCGTCTACGGTACCGACGTCCCAAATATCCCGCCGTTCAGAGGGGGGGAGAGTGTTATAAGGATTACCCTGGGCTGGGTAATCGATCGATATGTTACCCCTATAGCTCAGCAGGTAATACCCTCACAGTACCCGCTAGTGGCGGGTACCGCATCTAGTTTTGGACATGTATTGAACTCCTATGGTGGTATCTGTAACCAGGGCATATTTAGGACTCTGACGCCTGTTCTGGGAAGCAAAAAGTCAGCTGGAAAGCGTTTTGCGCTCACGCGCCGCAGGCGTGTAGCCCCCCCACACGCGCCCCCAGAGGGCCGCCGGAGGCCGAACATGCGACAATTGCGCTAATATACGCCCAAAAATCACATGACAGAGTGCGTTTAGAAACCTATAACAGTCAGTGTTTTCGACCATAGCTAAAACAGCAGTAAAGGTGTCTCAATGATATTTCCTGCCTCGGATGGGAAGGACAATGCCCAACAGGTTTTTCGCCTGCGGCGAAAAACGTTGCGCGGCGCGAAACCTCGTGTTACGCTGCGCGTACCACACCTTCCGAAGCCTGTTGCGCCAGACAGCAATGCTGTATGCAACCCGGAAGTTGCGCCAGCTGCAACAGCTACTTCTACTTCATGCCTGCCCTACCGGAAAACCGTTCTGCGGCATTGCAGCAAGGCGGCGGGACCTTTGCTGTCATCTCCGGTTTCAGGCGCACTGTAGGCCTTACCATCACCGGCAGCATTTCGTGGGAATGGAAAAGCAAGCTGGTTTCAGACCAAAGCCTCTCGCATGTTGGGACACCCCTTGGTATCACACCCCATATTGCCGATATCACCCCCCTGTGTTGTCGACCCCCTTCGCGATAACACCCTCTTGTTATCAAGCCATCTGCAGTCTGGTCGAGGTCTATTTGACGCTCCTTCTTAAGCATGACTACCGTTAGCACACCTCCTCGTTATCACCCCTCCCCCGTTACCACACCCCCTAGCTGCGAGGCTCCCGTGCATGTTGCTTGATGCGTTAGATGGCCCACCCCTCCACGACAGCACACCCGGTGATCATATTTTTGAAGGCTGAAAAAAATCATCACCGGGGTGTGCTTTTTTTGGGTATTTTACGGTAGCATCAGGTAGCATCTACTGCTGTAAACAGATTTTGTCTACTCATACATCGTACGAATTATATGTACTGCTGCTGCTGCATGCTTTTTACTGCTGTCGTATTAATAGCACATGTCACATGTGTACTTCAACCTTCAACCTGATTCGATGGCAAACGTGTTATATACTGAGACTGCTGTACTGCTGCTGTTTACTCGTACGAAGGCTGTATATACGAGTACCCATTCATATTATTAGTATTAAATCATACCTGGTATACAAAAAAAAATGGTTGTACGACTTGTAGCAGATACCACGTACGCAAGTATATACTGGTATATGTTGTATCTGGTGCCTGGTACCAGGTATCTGGCATTTAGCAGGTGATTCTCCTTCCCCCCCACTACGTACTATACACGTGCCTTACATATTTTATCGCGACAAGACTTCAGCGCTTCCTTCCCTCGCCGACTCGCATCGAATTGCGTCCACCCACGCTACACTCGAGTAGCAATAGGTTATGATACCAGTGGATTCCATATACGACCAGGTACTCATGAGCACCTGGTATATACCAGGTACGGTATGCGTTTTGAAAAATCACATCTCACCACGGTGGGATCCGAAGTTCGAACACGGTGCGAGCTAGGTCCGACTCTAAGGGTGATGACCCTCCAAAAAAATACCAGGTGTATAGTAGTGTATAGCATTTTTTTTTTTTTTTTTTTTTTTTTTTTTTTTTTTTTTCTCCATCCCTTTTATTATCTTCGCACTTCCGTCTTTCTCCCTCCCTAGTCGTAACTCAGATCCGGGGTCACAAAGTAGGCTCCTCTCCCTCCTCCCCCACTACGGTTCTTGCCTTGCATTTTTATCGCGAGAAGATTTCAGCACTTTCTTCCCTCGTCAACTCTCGTCGAATTTTGCTTACCCACGCTATAATATGCGCTCTCGACAGTCGGTGTCATTTGAGAATAAAAACCTCCATGGGGAGAATCGAACCCTCGACATCCGGCCCAACAAGCTTCGTGGCTACCAGTTAGACCACCGGGGCGATACGTTCATACCGCTGTAAAAAAAAAAAAAAGTTCGGCTTGCGGTTACGTACAGCAGCAGTTGAGCGCGATACACGTACGACATATACTTGAACGCAATTTTGCAGCTCAGTTTTGCGAATTTCGAGCTGAAATTTCGCATGGAGCCAGGTATATATAATAAAAGGGGTACAACACCCCAAGGGCCCAAGAGACTACCAAAAATAAAAGGTCTGAGGAAAGAAGTTATGGACTTGTTTACAAAAAGCCAAACGAAAAATCGGCCAGAATGGATACGATTACAGAGTACGTGAAGAAAAAAAACTAAAAACTGATATTTTCTTGGTTATCGAGCTAAGGCCGTTTCCTATGCGGTTCGATTTTTGAGCTTCAGATTCAAGGTCCAATCAATTTTTCAGCGACCTATCATAGTTCGGAAATCGAAACAGTCTTCCTATGAAAGAAAACACGGATTTATTGTACGTGCAGATATTTGAGCAAACGACGAGACCAACTGCTGTTGTTGTGGTCTGGCGCCGCGAAGAGACGCGCCGAGTGCGCTGCACTGGGCGTAGGACCCAAGCGTCCGAAGCCACGCTGGCTGCCTCTGGTCTGGCGGCGACGCACCGAGTGCGCTCGAGTCGACCTGTCTTGGTCTTTTGTGTTTTGACACAACGAAGCATCCGAGCCCAGCACGTTGACTGCTGCTGTAAAGTCTACTAGTAAGGAGAGGCGCGCGCCGAGTACGCTTTCCTTCGTATCTAGGCCCGAGCCCGCGCCAGCCGAATGTAGTCTGGCGACGGAGAGACGCACCGATCGCCGGCTGCGCGTCGGGTGCGAAGCAACGTCGCTGTTTCACCATCCAACTTATCGATCGTTCTGCTGCTGCTGCTGCTGCTGCTGCTGCTGCTGCTGCTGCTGCTGCTGCGTGCTGCGTGGACAACATCTTGAATTTAGAGACCATGCCATTTTTCGATTTGAAAATCTGATGACCCAAGTCGTCGGATTTTGGGCCAAAATCTGACGACTTGGGCCATCGGATTCTCAAATCGAAAAAATTCCGGTCGGATTTTGCACAATCGAACTGCATACATAGGACGGTGCTTTCGTTTTTGAGATCTAAAAAAAATACAAATCTGAAGCTCGAAATCGAACCGCATAGGAAACGGCCTAAGTCCTTCAGTAGACAAAAGCGCTTCGAATCACGCGCTAATATTTCAAAATTCAGCCCAAAAATCGTCCAAATTGAGCTGTGAAACCAGGATAATGTTTAATCTCCTCGGAATCTAAGGGATATTATGCGCGCCGCATATCTCGATAGAAAACGAATTAGGCGAAGAAGGTGAGGGGGTGAAGATATCGATCGTTTCGCCGTATCACAGAGATTTCGGCGTTCGTTATGTGCAGGACTGGTCGGCACAAAAACTTCGTACAGGAAGTGTGTGGTCAAGTTCAACCTTGCACGACGGCCCAGACCAACCCGCCCCCGGACTTAACCCGAACCCGAACCCAAACCTCTACCCTTCGGGAGGCTCGAGGTCGACAGGGGCAGTCACGCACGCGGCTCCGCCACGTGTTTCGGTGGCGTTTTTCCGAGAAAAAAAAACTCCAGGAAGCAAAGGCCAGCCTCGACCATTAAGAACCGTGCCCGCGTCATCCTGCACAAAGTTTTTTGCCGGCCGCTCCTATTACGACTCCTGACATATATTAGGGCGAGAAAGACTTTTCAGGGTTTCGTATAACCTGGTAGACATTATTCATACATATGATGCACACCAGGACAACGGTGCGACAGGTGCAGTCAGCACTGTTTGCTCTCATGGTCCCTTTTTTGGAGGGTCATAGCCCATACCGGTACTGCTGTATACCTGGGTATATGATATTACGTGGGACCATAGTAAATACGACCAAATATTGTTGGTAAAAATAGGTGAATATAAACATTTTTGTCTGTACCGCAGGTCCTGCTATTTACTAGTATTTACTATGGCCCCCCGTAATAGTACCGAGATATCTACGTACGTACATGACCTTCGTATGGGGTGTGACTTTGTAGGGTCATACCCCATACCAGGTAGTACAGACAGTAGTACATAGCAGGGCGTAAAATAGGCGTCCGGGTCGTAGTGAAATCACCGCACCACGTCGCCGAAGGCGATGTGCGGCTTCCCGCAGGGGCCCCCGGAGGGCCGCCGGAGGCCGCTTTTTTTCAACTATATGCGTCAATATGCTCAAAATGTGCGTTTTCGAGTTGTTTGAGGCCTGGAACGTCCTCAGGCATAGGAAAACGGCAACAGTTTCAGTCGAATTCTCAAAGGAAGTAAAGTACTCTATGCCGAAAGAGGAAACAAGACCTAAACATAGCATCTGAGACGAATCAAGATGAAAAAAAAAAAAAAAAAAATGTTTCGCCTGCGGCGAAAAAGACGCCAAAAAAAAAATCGCCTGCGGCGCAAGAGGTCCAAAAAAAATCGACTGCGGCGAAACAGACCCAAAAAAAAAAAATTGCCTATGGCGAAAAAGGACCCGCACAACTTTTTCCGCCTACGGCACAAGAAAAGCGTGGTGAAAAGCGTGCGGCACAAGAAAAGCGTGGTGCGGCAAGCCGCACCATGCCTTCGCGGTGCGGCAGCGCAACATTAACATTTCACCACCTATTTGACGCCCTGGTACATATAGTAGTACGTGACGGCATTCACTTGATATGGCTTTTCTCGACGAAATCAACTCGGATTGTGTATGTACGAGTACGACGAGAACGACTGCAGGCTGGCCCAGGAACGCAGTTGCCAAATCTTGAGTCCACATACTTTCGAACGATTGCGAAAATAAGTATTGAGGCCAGGCCAGCTCGCAGACCACCGGGGCGACCGGGCCTTGAACCTCTACGCTTACACTCTTACATATATACAATCTTAGAGTACAGCAGAGAACAGCAGTGCAGGACACCTATTAATAATACCTGGTAAGAAACAGGCTAATACGAAAGCCAGGCTGAGATTACGAGGGGAAAAATAAATTCGAGAGTCGCTATCTTGAAATTAGTGTGGAAGGCACCCTCTCTCAAATAAGAAATCCAGCCTGGACCAGAGTTCCTGTTTCTTATTATTAATAGATGTCCAGTACTACTCGTATCATATGAGCTATGACTACGCCGTCGTATTATGATATGACACTCGGAGGCATATAGCATATAGACCACTCGGAGGGGTCGTACGTACGAAGCCCTGCTGCCAACTTCCAACAGCAGTATCATGAATCTGCGAAACAATATGGCCGTTGGAGCAGCTCTGCAGCTTCCAGCTCTTCAGTACATACGTTTCCAACCTGTTAAGTATGTATAATATGATACCTGGTAGCATCGTAGGCGATGTATTTGCTGACTGCTGACTACTGCTGTACGTGGTGGGGGCATGGGCATACGTCCCTACACTACATAGGCCCACATGCATCCCGCCACAAAGCGATGGGATCGAAAGCACCCCCGATATACGATACCTGGTATTTACTTAATCCTTATTACGATACACAAGCGACTACAGGTAGTAGCAGCCACAGACAGAGCAGCACGGCCGCATATCGAACACACACGCAACACCAATCAGCCACCTACCTGCTTCAGCACAGGCACAACAACCATAGACGTCCACATTTTGTTGTTCACAATTTTGAAATCGGCTCCAGGTCTCACAGCCCACGGCAGCCTCGTCTCCGGAGCGCCATCTGTATTGACGTCTCGTTCCTGCCCAGCGTCGATCTGAGATTCTTTCAGTCTGGTGGCCTCGCGAGATGTGAGAGGCAGCGACAGAGAGGCCGGCATCGCCTTGAGCTTGATCCGAGGGAACCACTCCCGCTGCTGAGGCTCCAGCTTGGCTCCGCACGCGTACTTCCCTGCTGCCACCCCCGCATTCCGTGAGAGTAGCTCGCTCAGCCTGCGCCGCGTCGAGCCATCGCAGGTTTTTTGTCTTTTTTTCGCGTTCGCAGCAACAAGCGGACCCGGTGGTGGTGCTATGATATGGGTGATCCCGATCTGCCTTCCGCTGCCACTGCTGCTGCCGCTGCTGCTGCTTCCACTGCTGTTGTTGCCGCTGCTTCCGCTGCTGCTGCTTCTGCCGTTATCGGTGTTGGTGTCGACAGCAGCAGCAGCAGCGGCAGCAGCAGCAGCAGTGTCCCCCCGTGACGGCTCAGCAGCAGCGTCTGATGGGGGTGGTCGTATTGGATTCGCAGTGGACGATGATGATCTGTCCGCATATTCTGCCTCTGTTACTGCTGCTGCTGGTGTGCCTGAGGATAGGTTTGGTAGCCCGGCCACCGTGCGTCGCGCCATACCGGAAACCCCCCTCCAGATGCTACTCTAAGCCTCCCTCTCTCTTTATAATAGTTCCTGTGGCTCCGTGCGCTCCTGTTCGTGGCGGAAGCCCCCTGGCGGCTCCTCGCTGTGCAGCTACTTGTCGTCGGGAGCTCCCGTAGCTGCATGCAGCCTGTTGGGTTTACACTATTGTTACAGTTGTACTGAGGCTTTATCAATGCGGGAGATCGGGCCATGAAGTTTCCCGCACATCTTCACTCTTTTTACCAGTAAATTCAAGAGGCTTGAGAAGGTGCTTCATTGCTTCGATCCGTGCTCTTGGTGGTACGTTGTTCGTTGGTTGGCTGCAACTTAACTTTGGACTTTGGTTGCTTGTTGCCTGGTTCACGTACTCTACGTGGTACGTGGTACAAGCAGTAGTACGAGTAGAGCCATACTACACATCTGCTGTACCGGAAGCTACTGCGTAAACACGTATGATACCGGTAGACCGATCATGTTATCAGCTCCATAATACCAGCGACGTATGACGTATGACGTACATGATACGTACTCGTATCTTCTCAGCATACGTAAAAAAAACAAGAAAATGCAAAAATACACGACAGCTTTCTTTTTACAATAAATTTCTTTGTAAAAAATGCGGTTCAAAATCGCATCATCATTGGGAAAAACTCTAATAAAAACTGCTCAAATCTTGAGTACCACAAAATTACCGCGCTCCGCGCTGGAGTCCCCGTGACAACGACTTAGGATAGATCTTCCAGGGGTCGAGATGATTATTACGATTCTGGCGCTGGGAATCGAGGCACGGGCGTAGACCCAACCCCTAGCCCTAGCCCTAACCCTAAGAAGCGGGTCGAAAACGCGGCTGCGCCGCTTTCGTTTATACCGACTGCGGACCTCGAAATTCCTCCCGATACTATCAGTGAGTCGAAAATTCCCGGAAAACCGCTGGAAGATCTATCCTAAGTCGTCTTCAGGATTATTACTGCCTGCCGCGCTCATCCCCGAAAACACACATCTGCATCTCCCAGCCAGCACACGAAGCAACAACAACAACAACAACAACAACAGCAGTATCCATTGAAAATTGGAAAATGGAAATGGAGGAGGTCTTGATGACCTAAACGCTCGGCATACGCCACCAGGGGTATATATCCCCACAGCTGAGCTCTGTGCTCTCTCTGTTTTTCTTTTTTTAATTTGGCCCTGGAATTCGCCATTTATTTCCTGTTACTACTACAAGCTACCTAGGCTATTATTATACTCTAATTTTGGTACAACAGCTTAGTGGGTACACCGACTTGAGATAGGTGTGTGTGTGTGTGTGTGTGTGTGTGTGGTACAGCCCAAAACGCCTCTGTTCACTATAACACTATAACACTATATTTATAACTAACAAAAAAAATGTTATCTCTTATCCACCGCAGTCGGACATATATATGTATATACTAGCTTTATAACGTAGGGTGTCCAGCCGATTTGGCCCCACTCTCTATTATATATATAGCGTAGCCCCCCTCCTTGGTGTCCCCGAGAATATAGCGACCAAAACAATCGGTGTCAGGGTTAGGGTTAGGGTTAGGGTTAGGGTCAGGGCTAGGGGTTGGGTTGGGTCTACGCCCGTGCCT